>WOVY01009770.1:0-261164 GCA_013436015.1 Rhipicephalus annulatus | reverse complement strand
TCAATCAATCAATCAATCAATCAATCAATCAACTTTTATTTCTCATAGAGAAATATGGGGGGTGACGGAAAAAAGCCGCAGTACTGCGGCTTGACAAAGCTCCGGCCCCCTACAAAGTCCAGCAGTAACAATGATCAACCACACAAATTGATTTTGCTGGAAATAAAACATTTGATTTGAATGCACATTGACAGGAAGAGGCAATGTAGCGATTTCTAGGAGAACATGGGAGGACTTGTCTTTATACATCATTATACATAGTAATACACATTCATAAGACTTATGGAAAAAAGGACAAAAAGAAAAAAACACGAACAGTTGTAGGTAATGTTACGTGTACAACAGAAGTTGATAAATAGTCCAACAAAAAACTGCAAAGGCAATAAATCAGTATTACACTGAGAACATAAAAAAACGTTAAAAAACATGCCGTAGTCATTGGTAAACGACATGAACGTAACAGTCATTTGAACGAAATCTAAAACAGGTAGTAGTTACCAACACTGAGCACATTTCTCTAGTATGAGAATGTTATAGCCTCGGTTTATTATTGGACCATGATAATAAGTCCTATGGTGAAAAGAGATTACAATTTCACGCACAGTACAAAAAAAAAAAAAATTCATATAAAAAAAAAACAAAAAAAGTAAACAATTTCCGAAAGAGAATGAGCAAGCCAAACGCACGCAGTCAAAAGAGAAAAAAAGAAAAAAAAACGCCATGTGCAAACAGATGAACCGTGCGTATCATTCTGCGACTGATGAATACGACTAGATGTTAGTGTGAAATGAAGTCTAAACTTCACCCGATAAGAATGAGCGAAAGGTGCGTGCTGAGGCCGACTCAGCGGCTATGCCATGTTTTGTATATTTGTTTAAGATTACGGCTAGTTGATACGATACAGACTGATTGCCATAATTTGTGCGGCATATTGGCTGGAACCAGTCATCCTGACTTCTTGTGTCATATGTATAGTGACGTCTTGCTAGGCGAAACGAACTGATGAATTCGGTGTTATTAGTCCTCATGGCGAGACGGTATGTACAGGAAAGACGGAATGCGTAGACGAATTTAACTTTGAGTATATTATATGCTTCAAAATAAGGGGCAGTATGAGTAGCATACGAAACGTTGGCTATTGCACGAATTGCGCGTTTTTGGCATATACCGAGTTTTTTCAAGTTGTCAGAGGATGTAGTACCCCATACAAGATGACAATAATTTAATGTCGATAAAAATAATCCATTATATATCAGACGTTTAGCTTTTACTGGTAATATTTGACGGTTTTTATTAATTAATGCAGTGACGGAATTTAACTTGTTGCAAACATTTTGCACATGCTTATTCCACGACAATGTTTCTGTGAAAGTGACACCAAAGCTTTGATCTCTCTAACACTAATTTCGTCATTATCAAGATACAACTTTTTTGTCAGTTCAATAACTCTGTTTCTAGTGCGGAAAATTATGGCTTGAGTCTTTTTTGTGTTAATTTTCAAGGAATTTCTTTTTGACCACGCTGATACTTCTGCAAGCGCATCATTAGCTAAAGATACCAACCCATCCGGCTTTACTCCGCTGAAAAAAAGGGCTGTATCATCGGCGTAACCTACCCACTTACAATTAGTATAAAGAGGAAAAAATGTCGTTTATGTAGACGATGAATAGGAGCGGGCCGAGTATACTGCCCTGGGGCACCCCGGACTTCAGGCGTTTAGTCTTTGAATCGAAAGTGTCATTTGTGACAAATTGACTTCTATGGCGAAGGTATGAACGCAGAAGGTCATTGGACCTCCCCACGCACGCCATAGTGTTCTAGCTTATACAGTAGTAGGTTATGTTGCACACAATCAAAAGCTTTGAGAAGTCGATGTATACACCTAGTACTATATTTTTATCTTCAAAGGCATCTATTATACATTCTTTTTGAGCAAGTAGTGCTTGTTTGTGGATTTTCCTTTCAAGAACCCGTACTGGGCCAATGAAATGAGAGAGGTTTATTTAGGAAGCGAAACAAGTCGTGCGTGAATATCTTTTCCAGGCCTTTTGATAAGATTGGGAGTATAGAAATTGGTCTAAAATTTCCCAAATCATTTTCATCGCCCCCCTTGTGTATGGCAATTACCCTTGCTGTTTGCATTTTTTCTGGAAAACAGCTACTTTCAAGCACTAAATTGTACAGTGTTGCCAGAATAGGAGCAATAATGTCGATGATGTGCTTTATAGGGCGGATTTGCATGTCGTTTGCATCCAGTGATCTAGAAGTTTTAAGCTCCTAAATATACCGACAACTTCACTCTCCATTGTTGGGAAGAATACCATACTGGAGTAGGGTGAACTGGTACCTTGAATGGGATATGGATTTACGTTGCAAGCGCCTGACTGGCCTACCGCAATGAAATGGTCATTGAGTGCGTTTGACAAATCTGAACCGCACTTCATGAGACCGTTTACACACAGGCTCGAAATCGCACGGTCAGTCTTAGGATGAACTATGGCGTTTAGTCGTTTCCACAACAGCTCAGTGTTTGCCGCGACAGAGAAATGCTTGAAAAAAATATTCTTCCTTTGCTTTCTTTAGCGTAGCATTCAAGCGATTTCGGAAAGATTTAAATTTTTCCATGTTTCAGGGTTTCTGGTCCTGATGAAATCCCAATAAAGGTTATTTTTTTACCTTGATTTGGCTGCGAAGGTAATTGGTTAGCCATGGCTTTCGCGATTTATTACTTCTGTGCCTGACAACGTATGGGAAGTGCTTATTGTACAGTGTCCTCAGTTCAGCAATAAAGGTCTCGTACATGGAATTCGAGTCATGTTTTCTAAAAACTTGACGCCAGTCGTGGGCTTCAACATCGTTACGGAAAGCGTCCAGAGATGCACTGTTTATATCTTGGAAACGCTGAGGCGGATCAATAATCCGCTTAGTTGGCACTTCATTTTCGATGAAAGTAAAGATGGAAGATGGTCACTCATATCGCTTGCAATCGAACCGCTACAAAGGTTTTTTCTGTCGGGTGTTTTGTGACGAATAGATCGATAAGGGTATTTGACGAATGAGTAATGCGGGTAGAATTTACAATAGTGTTTACAAACCCGTTGACTGCAATAAAGCTGACAGTTCGATCTGATCTCTTGAGGTTTTTAGCATGTCTATATTGAAATCACCGGCAAGAAAAAGAGAATATTTGTTGGAACGAATGAAGTCAAAATATTCTTCAAGAAAACAGAAAAAGGTGTGTATATTGGCGTCAGGTGGGCGGTAGACGACACAAAAGATATTGGATCGACTACGCACGCTTAGAACTTCGAAGTTAGCATTTGAAACAGAGAATTCGTCAATGATGCTCACGTTTAGCTCAGCCTTAGCCAACAACAGCACGCCCCCTCCTTTACGTTGAGAGCGGTTTAAAGCAAAGCTTTAGTAGCCTGGTTGGGCGAACGGCACGGAATACTTTGTGTACCACGTTCAGATACCATGATGATATCAAACGGTACGCCCGTGCTAGCAAGAAATAGTTCGAATTCGTCATGTTTGGATTCCAGCGATCGCGCATTCACATGCAGAAAAGACAAGTGATCACATCCAGGTAGGTGTTTAAGTGAAGAAGGTTTTACAGCCATGACGGCAGTAATCTACAAGAAAAAAGGGCCACGTAGGCAACAGTCTCATAATTATGACGCGTCGGCTGACTGCGTCATCTTCTCTAAGTCGCTTGCGGTATTTAAGCGCAGAACGGCCGAGTTTTCGTCTCGACGAGCAAAAACTCGTCCATCCTTTGTCCAGACATATCGCCAGCCTGCCACCCTCTTCCTAGCCACAGCAGCACCGAGAAGTTGTTTATTCTGACGTGTCAGGTGCTCATTAACAAACACAGGTTTTGTAGAACTACAACCAAGCAATGTGCCCGTTAGGCGAGTCTTCCTGGCCTTCGCCAGAAAAGAATTTCGCTTCTCACGACGGACAAAGCGCACAATTATGTTTGGTTCGCTGTGCTTAGTCGTGAAGACGCGGTGACAGATGTCAATATCGTCTTTCGATACCGATTCTCCAATGAGCTGACCCATCTTCGAGACCACGTCAATCACATCTGGTTCTACCGGAACTCCCTTAATCTCTACATTATTGGAGCGAATATATTGCTCCAATTCATCGACTCGCGCAGTCAACCTCTCGTTCTCTTCCTTTAGTTTCCGATTGCTTAACTTTAGCTCTTTTATCTCATTTATGAGCTCTTTTATGTCTTTGCCCATCTCAGTCACGCCTGTCGCAAGACTCGCTACAGTACTGAACGCTCTGTTTCAGTGAGCGAAGTTCTGACATCACCTCCTTTCTAAGGCTATCAATCCCCTGTTGCATTGCCATGCTATCGCTAAGTTTATCGTCAGTGTCCTCTTTGCCCGTTTTTCGCGTGTTGCGGCCAGTCATTTCGAGATGGCCACAGACAGCAAGAACACGGAAACACAATGTTGAAAGAAAACGAATGCAAGTGACACAAGAACTCTGCTCGGCAGCAGCGCAAGAAACAAGAAGGTACTATGGACTTAGGAGCACAAAATCTTGTGCTTACCTGCGAGATGAGAAGATGCCGATTAGTATGTGCACTGTTGACGCACTGCTGCCGAACAAAGTCGCCAGTCTATGTTACAGCGGTTTAAATAGGTGCTGTAGGTGTCGCTGACGCTTGCGCACGCGACGTTCCTTGTCAGGTGTCGCTGACGCTTGCGCATGCGACGTTCCTTGTCAGGTGTAGAGCAGCAGCACCGGGCGATGTCACCTTCCTGGTGCGGACGGTGATCGTGCTTCAAAGATAATCGTCCCACTGCGAGATGAGAAGATGCCGATTAGTATGTGCACTGTTGACGCACTGCTGCCGAACAAAAGTGTTCGATACTAATAAAGTGTTATTCGAAAATCAACATGGGTTCAGGTACAAGCGGTCTTGCCAGACACAGTTATTTGAATTATCTACGGATTTACATGACTCTTTGCACAAATCGGTTTACACAGATGCTGTATTTATCGACTTTTCTAAAGCCTTCGACCGTGTTCCCCCATACGGCTCCACCAAAAAATAAACTGCCTAAAGTTAGACACAAAAACTACCCGCTGGATTCAGGAATTTCTATCTGGTCGCTCTCAAAAAGTAAATATAAATAATAATCTCTCCAGTTCCTGTGTCGTTAGTTTAGGAGTACCTCAGGGATCAGTTTTAGGGCCGTTATTATTCCTGATATATATTAATGACATTGCGAACAATTTAACTTCAACAATTCGACTGTTTGCCGATGACTGTATAATTATAGACAAATCACATGCACTGATGACGTAGCTATTCTGCAAAGCGATCTAAATACCCTGGCTAAATGGTGCCACACGTGGAAAATGGAAATTAATACAGATAAACAAAGGTCATGTCATTATTTTCGAATCCTAATACTCCATTAAATCGATACATGTTATGCAGTTTGGATATTAAACGAACCTTTTCTTTCAAGTATCTTGGCGTGATATTTACTCCTGATTTAAACTGGGCCATGCATATTGAACACGTAACAAACAAGGCACTAAAAAAACTTGGCTTCCTTAAGCGCCGTTTACATCTCGCAAACCATGAAACTAGACTTCGCGCTTACACTTCCCTCATCCGTGCAACCCTCGATTATGCTTCAATTATTTGGAACCCTCACACAGCTATACTGTCCGACTGTATTGAATCTATTCAAAACAAGGCTGCCCACTTCATTTTGCACTCGTACTCGCCATACCAAAGTGTCTCAGCAGTAAAACAGATTCTTAATCTTCCAGAACTTAACACTCGTCGTAAATTCTTCCGCTTGACCTTTTTTTTCACTCTCTGTATCTGGTATTACACCTTTTTCATGCGCTCATATTTTTTTTGCCCATTATGTGTCCAATCGCACTGACCATGCTCGTAAAGTGTCGTCTATGTTTGCAAGGACCAAAAAGTACCAAAATTCCCCTTTTGTGTTATCTGTAACCGAGTGGAACGAGCTACCCAGCGAGATTGCGATAATAAATGATCCGTCTGCATTCCAATCAGTGCTGCGTACATTTCTTGATATGTAATACGTCTACTGCTACTCTATCTTACCCTGTTGTTATATCTCGTGTATTAGTGAAACGATGAAGAACTAGTGCCACGCAGATTCCTGGAATTAAAATGTACTGGAGATGTGAAATGAGCCATGTGTTACATCCTTGTCGTAAAATGCACCTTTCACCTAGTTATGTCTCATCGCTGTGTGTGTTCCTTTTATATGAATTGATGTATACCTTGTTTTTAACAGTATCCCCCCTATGTAATGCCTCTCGGGGCCTTTAGGGTATTTAAATAAATAAATAAATAAAATAAATAAAAAATCTTTACTCAAATTTCCGGTCACGGACAATGCGCGACTTTTCACCCCCAAACAACGACACCGCGATTTCTGCGAAAACTTGTCTTTTGCGTTATCGCTTTTAAATTACGTCGTTTCCACTCAATTCTTCCGTTCACCTAGATGTGCACGTCAATCTCCGCTTGCCTTCCTTTTTTCTTCGGAAAATTATTGGAAAGATAACTCGAAGTCAAATAAATTTATTACTTAATTTTTCACTGCAAGTGAGGCATGCACTCCTATATTTTGCAGAAGCGCACGCCTTTGTTTTAGTTTGCTTGCTACTTTGTCGAATGTGAGGCATTAGGGCTGTGAATCAAAAGCGTTATACAGCGGCTTCTAGTTGTGAAAGTAAACAAGTCGCTTATGATCTGAAGAAGCGTATAGAGTGCTGTACGCTTGCAAAATAATTTTTTGTATGAGACGACAGAACGATAACGTCTGTAGACTAGGGTGACGTGTTGACTGATATGTATTATTTAATTTTTTGTTGTTATGTAGTGTCACATAATTGGACATTCGTGGACAAGCATTGTTTCAGCTGTTGCAAGGGTGCGTTAGTGAGCTTCTTATTTTGATATCACGCTCAGTGTCCCTTTGGTAGCACTTTATGCTGTTTTTACGAAGCACACAAGTATACAAAACAACAAATTCACGTTTCTCTATTATTGATTTCTGTGAATATATCAAAACATGAGGTTCATGTTAACAGAAACATGAAATAACATCTCTTGACTTGTGAATCAGGAAGAAATATTTACCTGAAGAATGTGCGACGTGAAAAGAAGCCTTTATTTTTAGCATTATACTATTCCTATTTTTTATACGTTACACTGCAGCTTAGCCTAGTCTAAATGGATAAAATTCTTTGGTCAGAGACACTACTTGAACTAATTGGTTATATTTTTTGCCAAGCGACGTGCTGTAATCATTGTTTCTCACTCGTTCACGTTCGACTAAGCGTACTACGAATTATTCAGAAAGAAAGAAACTGAAACATACAGTGAAGACGGAGGTTAAAGCTCTTAATGAGTGACAAGAAGCCGGTACGATATGTATAAAATGCTCCACCGTATGTGCGCAAGTCTCTTGCAACTCACTTTGGTTGGCTAAAATAATTACTGGAAGTTCGCCTGGGCTTGCAGTCCTGATGAACAACGATGCTTGCAGAGATGCACCGACCCGGTATGGCACGGCTACATGATGCAACTGCGGTAGTCATCGGCGCGCCGCGCACGTACGTAATGCCAGAGCGATCTTTCCTAGGCAAAGAAAGGTATGGAGGTTCGTCGCCATTAATGCCACTGTGCAGATTACAGGTCCCTCACTTGAATAGACCAGAATCACTATTGCTCCATAAAGCACCCATTCTCTAAGATTGACTGTAGGCCTCGGCGCTGCCGAGTCTCGCCAGGGCATTCAGGCTTCCATCTCGGGCCGTGCTGACACCTCTTATTACCAGAGCACTACCGTCATGTCGCAGTACCTAGAAGCTCTGTCACCCTCCTAAAGTATTTGTACTAGCTGGAAGCTTCTCGTCTGGTTTCTTGCTTGCTTGGCGTGACAGCATGACTTACTGAAGGAAAGTGTAAGTTTAAGGGCTCATTTTCTTTGTTCGACATAATATTACTAAGACGTAACAAACAATAATTACAGGCGATATATAGGGGATACTGCTAGAAGTAATTGTAATGTAATAGTGAAAAAAGAAAAGTGGACGAAAAGCGGAAAAAAGTGAATTCTGCCGCCGGCAGAGTTCGAACCTGCGATTTATGAATAAGAGCGATTGGACGCGTTATTCAAAGATCGCAGGCTCACATCGCAGGTTCGCATCTTGCCGGTGGCAGGTTATTTTTTTGTCACTTTTATTTCTTCACATTTACATTACAATTACTTAAAATAACATGCCTATATTTTACCTGGCATTATTGTTTGTTTATTCTCCTTATATGACTTATTGTTGGCCTTTACGATAGCTCAGGGTGCCATGTTACGAATATGCCCTGACGGTAGGGGGTATGAGCGAGGGTGTGGGACATATTTGGTAGAGCTTCTGGATCTTACCAGGAAGTGATGTGCTAAGAATACTCAGTATATTCGTAGCTGCGGAAATACGTACCTGGAATATACCTGTCCGATGCTTATCCGAGTTTCTTCTGCGCATTTATATATTATTGATGGCGACATTTTAGTACAATTCAACAGGATCTTAAAAAAAAAGTTCACACCAAAATGTGCGGAATAACAGCCCGAAACCAAGATATGTTTACGTGAGACGCCATAGTGGAGGGCTCCGGAAGTTTCCTACATGAGGTGTTTTTCAACGTGCACCGACGTGCACCGCACGGTACACGGGCCTCCACCAAAATGCGACGACCGTGGCCGGAATCAAACCCACTACATACGGGCCAGCATCTCAACAAATAACCACTGCTTCATCACAGTGGACCAGCAAAAGAAAAAAAATCTTGGTATAGCAAAATTCTAGTGGTCGGATTTAACAACATATCTGTGGCTGGCAGCACTTGATGAAAACGAGGGCGTGAACACAAATTGATTAAAACTGGATAAGCCTGAGGGCTGGAATAGATGCGTGTGTAAATTAAATCTCTAAAGTCTTCAAAGCCTAGGATGCACCGCTGTGTTTCCAATCATGTGATAATCACAAGGAGTCGCAATAGATAACGTTTATTGAAATTCCTTATGTTCTACACCGTGACCGTGGTATTTCGAACAGCAAAAAAAGTGCACATAACTAACGAGTGCTTTTCGCGCTGTTTACGGGTCATAATTGCCGCTATATTGATAGGAGAATGAAGAGATGTAGCAGTGTGAATTGGCGGCTGCAACAGCCGCAATGATATATTCCATCAGTGATTCGCTCGCCTGCCTGTTATGCTATCTTTCAACGAGTCACAGGCAGAGCAACAGAGCTATTAGGGTATCATTGTTTTGAATGAGTGCAGCTGATTGTTTTTTACTTGAGATCTGTGCAATTTGTCGAGGGAACATATTAGCACAGGTTTTTACATTGGAGATTTCATGCAAAAGCTTGAGGATAAGACATACGGTTTTCAAGCAACCCCGCTGTCAACACAAGCAGTCCCAGGGATCCAGGTTGTCTAGGGTAATGCTGAAGCTGAGCAGCCAGTGGCTTCCATCCCACTCATTGTTTCCCGACCTAGCGGCTATTTAGTTTTGTAGACATTTATAACAAATAAAGAAACAATACAAACGGCATGCCGACCTGGGTGACTCTTTTCTGCAGCCTCACTGCTAAAACAAGAAATGGTCTGTGAAGCACTGGAAAAGCTGAGAGATTGATTGCGGCTTGCGCGTCAAAGCTTTAGTTTCAAATCTCCTGCTACTTGTCTTTGTATGTGCAGCATGGCCTTATATGCCCCCATTGAGAAAAAATTATTACGGTCATAGCGCACAGTGAGAAAGGTTTTTTTTTCCACTTGTTTTCCGTTTCTTTAACCAAGGAGAGTACATTTATGCCGTCCTTGCGCCTTGAAGATAACAATGCAGTGGCCATTCGCGGACACTTTCTGCACTCAACTTCTGGGACGTGCGTCATTTCAGGGATTTAGAAAGAGAGATTTACGAAGTTGACAACAAAGTTTTCATCACTCACATTTTCACAAAGACACTTCCTGCTAATGTTCTTCTTTCAGAGCGCACTTAAGCACCAGAGAGGCCTATGATGGCCATATATATGGGATACTGCAGTACAAATGATTGATGCTACAGAAACATGAGCAGTAGTATTTTATTGTCTTCTATTTATGTTTCTTTGGTAAAACTCTCATTTAGGCTAGGCAGTAATCAGTAACTGCACATCTCCCAGTGCACAAGCTTGAGGTATAATCCTGTAGTCCTATTACGTTGGGCATTATGCGTGTTCTGATTATTGGTGTAGACCCCATTTTGTTGGAATGACCCTACACCACAGTTACATAAAACTCTGAGTATTTCCTGAAGTTGTAACCGCTACGAAGGCCACCGTACATTTCCTAGCAAAAAGTGAATATTCTCATGCGCAATGGGTGATACATTGCTCAAGACAAGACTTGTCTTGTTAACATTGCATTTCAGCACGCAAAGACCATCTCGTCATTATAAGTAAGAGTCCGCCTGATCGGCTGCGGCAGTCACGATTTGGTAATACCGGCGAAGGAAGAGGGTGTGGTAATTCTCTCCTAGCGCCCTCTGCAAACTTTTCTGCACTCGGTGCGTTTGCCGACAAAGCTTTCTGCAAATCATCTGATTATGAAGTGCAACCAGCGTCGACCCAGCTTCGAGCTGAATTTGATCTCATCTGTTGATCTTATGTTCTGATGTTAGGTTATTTATATCACCGCGACGTCAAGATGGCGTCACAAAATGACCTAATCAAGTTAAGATGATTCTTCGACTCACTCGTGTGAATGCCGAGGTCACTGACGATAAATTTTTTGTTCTTATAAGGCCGCTCAGGCTTTCACCTTAAAAAATTAATGTTTTGTAGGCTTGTTGGCAACAAAGAAACAGCTTTTCCCTTGTTACGGTGCAAATATGAAGAAACATAACAAACTTAGTGCTTGCGTAGATGCACTTGGCACGATATAGAGCAAACGAGGCATAGAAATACGCAGAACCTTGGAATGAATAATTTATGTGGAAAAAGTTTGAGTCACAATTTGTATATGCAGGCACAACCTGTTAGTTTATTTCGCCTACCTTTGAGCTATGCATTAGTTGCATCAGCATCCAAAAAAAAGACTTCCTAGCACTTTACCGAAAAATCACAGAGCCAAGTGGTGGTGTTTACAGATTGGATGCAAACGTGACCTAATGTCTCATCAAATTTTATTTTATAGCCCTAAATCAGCGTGAAAGTATTCGAACCAAGCCACCACTCCATGCCCACACCTCCTAAACGTCGGCAGCCCGATGATTGCCATCATCGGCCGAGAGAACGCTATCCGCTCTCAAAAATGGCTGACGGATTTGTCGTCACTATTTGGAAACGGAACTGCTCTGGTTTTCGTCACAAGCGTAAACACCTTTATCTCCCCCTTCAAAAATAGACCTCATGGCCTCTCCTGCTATCATGTAACGACAGGTAACTCACGCCAACATTTCTCTCTCGGGTTACATTACCCACAAAAATGTAGCTTATGATCATGTCTTATCCCGTCAGTCATCCTCACCTTGTGGATGGTCGTTGTCAATCGAGCCGATCTGACCATACCTGTACTCAACTTCGTTTTTCATGAGGTACTACCTGAGCGATGTCCACACTTTTCAATGTGGAAAATCCCGCTCGCGTCATCGAAGATGTGTCGTACCTCACTCTAACTTGTGCCGCTGCAGTGCGGGTAGCCACAGCCCCCCTTCTTATTGGGGGGACTTCAACATCTGGTGGCTGGACTGGGGTTATCATAAGCCTGATGGTCCTGTAAGGAGACTGTGCCAGCTCGCTTACAACCTAAACTTTTTCCTGCCCACCGATCTCACGCAGCCAATTCGCATCGGCAACAGTGTGTACCATGACGCTACCCTAGACCTGAGCTTCTGCGACAGCGTGCGAGGCGCACGCTGGTCCAACACGCATATTTCCTCGGCAGTGACCACTGCGTCCTCACAGTTTGAGCGAACACTTCCTTCTGCAATAAAACGACGACGAAGTGATTCTGGCGTAGAACACTGCTGTCACTGTCTGTAATTTTTCAAAGTTTTTCTGCGACTCTGTGGAAGACACCGTTCCAGTGACTGCGGCGATGGACGTGGATTCGCCTGGGCTTTCACCGCAACCATCGACGTCGTCCGCAGCTACCACAAGAAAGCGTACGGGCCACCCGAGTGATGCCGACAGCGAAGACACGCTGATTTACTCTACGGCCAGCGACGAGAGCTCCGACGAAGGCGACTTCGTGCCTGTGACAAGGCGGCAGCGAAAAAGAAGACTAGTGATGCCGTCTCCAACAACAAGTAAGAATGTGACGACGACGCGAGAGCCCACGATATACACAATTCTGTTTGTGCCGGTCGATGCGGCTCATAGTCTCAACCGGCTAAACCGTCAAGTCACGTCTAGGTTTCTTGAGGAACTCACCCAGGGAGAGATCGCGGACGTGCGGATCAATGGCCGTAAGAATATCCTCGCCGTAGACGTCACTCAACGAAGCACATTGGAAGTGCTGAGCAACGTCAAGATGTTGGATAACATCAATGTTTGCTCATATATACCTGATGGCCGCGACTCTACGGCAGGCGTCATTTACGACGTCGACATTTCCATCAGCGACAGTGACTTTGCTGCTCTCATCAAACCGGTGTCTGCAGAACCTACTATACTGCAAGCTCGTCGCCTTGGCAAATCACGCTGCGTGAAGCTCGTGTTCAAGGGTGACAGCCTTCCATCGCAAGTCAAGGTCGGACATTTTCGACACACAGTGCGACCCTTCGTAACGAAGCCCCTTCAATGCCGGAAATGTTATAGATTGCGACATGTCAGTGCTGTTTGTACAAACCTGGCTGTGTGCTCGCTATGCTCAGAATCACATAGCGCAGACGCTTGCCAGGCAGAACTTCGAAAATGTCGAAACTGTCATGGCCCTCACGAAGCATCGTCGAAAGATTGCCCAATCATGAAAAAGGAAATGCAAGTGTTGAGGCAAATGGTCCGGGATGGCTCAACTCACAGGGAGGCCGCTGCCCAAGTACGACGCCGGCGGTCTCGTCGCCGGAGGCCCCTGAGGAGACCCACTGCTGAAGCAAGGCTTGAACCTCACCAAACGACCACTGGCATACCACCTCAAGCGTCCAGACACACCGACAACAAATCCTCCAAGCAAGACAAGAGCATCACCGGCTCGCCTGAAGCATGGCCAGTGCTGCCAACGATGGACGCACCGTCTGAGCCACCACATCGCTCGTCTACAATCACTCCGGAACGAGAATGCGGTGATAGTCGCGACAAAGAAATCGTAGCCATGGTAAAGGCCCTTATGAATACCATTCGTATGCTCCTCACTAGCATTGACAGTCCGGCTGCAAAGAGTGCACTTCAGTTAGTGGATGCGCTGAAGCCGGTGCTATGAAGTCTGGAAAGGCACCATGGCTCCGCCTCTGCAAGCCTTTCGTAAAGAGGTCAAAGGAGCTTCGATATTTCAGTGGAATGCCCGAGGCCTCAAGCCCCGCATTTCTGATATACGACAATTTGTGTTCAAAAACCAGTTTCCAATTATTGTTATCTGTGAGCCAAGGCTACACAATGCAATACGACTATCCAGGTACGAAGCCTTCAAGTCCGCTACCTGCAACGAACAAAGTAAAGTCATTGTATATATCAGATGCGACCTTACCTATATCGAGCACCGTGTAGCACCTCACGATGACAACCAGTATGTCTGCTTGACAGTTAAACGTAGAGACCTCAATTTCACGCTCGTAGGCGCATATATATCACCTTCGAACCGTTTTGAACCTGAAAGACTACGTGCACTGTTAACAGCCACACCTGGACCATGGATCATCACTGGAGATTTCAACGCTCACCACCCACTATGGGGAAGTCAGAAGACAGACAGTCGCGGAAGGCAAGTATTCTCCTTTGCTCTGGAGGAGCAGCTGCTTTGTGTAAACGACGGAAGCCCAACGTTTCTACGGGGAACGACATACAGCAGCTGCCTTGACTTGACATTTGTGTCACGAAGCCTAAATGGAAAGGTCAAGTGGTTCACAGACTATGAAACTCACGGAAGCGACCACATACCAACTTATTTGAAGATCAAGGGCCTGGAAAAATCGCCTAACTACGACACTTCGACTCGCATCGACTGGACGAAGTTCAGGTCACTGACGGAAAAAAGGTGTCAAGAAAATAAAACGCCTCCTCTTGACACCCTCGAGGATATGATTAGAGGTGCTACTCAAGAAGCGACCTATCATATTCAACGTACTTCAGATTATTGTCAATATCAAGCGGAATTGGAACGGCTCAGAGCGATCCGTCGTCGCGCAGAAAGAAGGTATAGGCGCACTAAGTCCATTCACGACTTGAGGGAGGCAAGGCGCCTACAGAAAAAAATTCAGCGGCGAATCATTTCACTTCAATCCTTTCGCTGGAAACATCTGTGCGATTCTTTGGATCCACACAAGCCTTTGACGCAGACATGGAGGATTGTCCGTGGCCTACGAACATCGCCACATCAACATCGCCCCTTCAAGTGTCTTTCTCTCCACCAAGGACGCACCGAAATTGAAGTAGCAGAAGATTTCTGCATGAAAGTTGCCGGTCAAGCGTCCACGTGCACCACGCGCCACCTAGAAAACGCTCCAGTTTCCAGAGATTCAAGAATGGACACCTTTTTCTCTCTAGAGGAACTACAAGCGGCCTTGACGGCATGCAAACGATCTTCATCGCCTGGTCCGGATGGGATCACGTACATGGCTCTTTGCAACCTCGGAGAAGCAGCTCGACGGGCCCTTCTATCCGTGTACAACGACTCGTGGAGCAGCGGACTTATCCCTCATTCATGGAAATCCAGCCGCCTCGTCCCTGTGCTTAAACCAGGTAAATCTCCTCTGCACTTGACCTCTTATCGCCCCATCGCGCTTACCAGCTGTTTCGGGAAAGTGATGGAGAGGATGATTTTGACTCGTCTAGAGTGGTACCTGGAGCGCCACGAGGTATACCCTCATGCTATGACGGGCTTTCGGCGTGGGAGGTCCGCAATTGATAACGTTATAGACCTGGTCTCATCTGTTCAGCATCAGAAAAGACTGAAACGTTTATCCGCGGCGTTGTTCTTGGACGTGAAAGGTGCATACGATAACGTATCACATGAAGCCATTCTGGATGTCATGAAAAATGTTCGATTAGGGGGTCGGGTTTCCCAATGGATCCACGGCTATCTGAAAGGCAGAACTTTCTTTGTACAGACGGAGAATGGCACAACAACGCACCATTGCAACCGTCGAGGCGTGCCTCAAGGCGGCGTTCTTAGCCCCACACTTTTCAATCTAGCGCTACTCGGCCTGGTTAATGCACTTCCAGAATCTGTCCATCTATCAATATATGCAGATTACATCTGCATCTGGGCGTCAGGCGTAACACGCCTTCATTTGCGTGTCCGACTTCAGAGAGCGGCGAAAATAGCGACAAAGTACCTGGAAGAACGGGGACTAGAGCTGTCATCAGAGAAATGCTCGCTTATAGCATTCACGCATAAGGCTATGAGCCCATATGTTATTAAAATCAACGGACACACGATCAACTACGTGAAGACCCACCGATTCCTTGGAGTCATAGTTGATCGCGACCTCACCTGGAGCCCTCACATCGCCCACATGAAAACTAAACTCACCATGATCACCCACGTACTGAGGTTTCTTGCTGGAAAAACGTGGGGTGCATCGGTACAAGCAATGCTCCAACTCTACACTGTTTTGTTCCTCGGTTATATGCGATACAGCTTACCCGTGCTTTGCGGGATCGGAAGAACAAACTTGCGCGTCCTCCAGTCGATCCAAGCCCAAGCCCTGAGGATATGCCTTGGTCTCCCGAGATGCGCGTCTACAGCAGCGACAGTCATGATTGCGCGTGATTATCCAGTCAACGCATACATCCGCGTAGACGCTTTGAGAATGCACATAAGACATTTCGCTCGGCTTCCATCTCATCACCTGGCCTCACTTCGAACTTCCAGGCCCCACTCAGCGTTCAGCGCAACTGTAGCTCAGCATTGCGCAGTGCTTCCATTGCACTTCACGCATGCAGCACAGCCGCCGATACCATTATGGTGCCTACACCCACTCAAAGCCCATCTTACAATCCCTGGCATCCAAAATAAGAAAAAGTCGTCGCATCTAGCCCTGAAACAGGCCACATTACTTTTCCTGCAAGAGAAGCACAACGGACGCCTTCACATTTACACGGATGGCTCGGTGTCTTCAGTAAGCTCTGCAGAGGCGGTGGTTATTCCCGCGAGGAACATCACAATTAAATTCATGACATCGCATTTGACATCGTCGACAGCTGCAGAACTTGCAGCCATTCGTGCAGCTCTGGAGTAGATAGTGAAAGAACCTTCGGGAATTCGGTCGATTTTCTCGGACTCGAAGGCATCTCTTCAATGTCTTATATCACCCTTTCGCCATGGACCTAATGAACAGTTAGTAGCTGAAATAAGGCTTCTTCATCACCAAGCAACCGAAATACAGCACAGCATAGTGTATCAGTGGATACCAGGTCATTGCGGTATATATGGCAATGACCGCGCAGATGAGGCCGCTAGATCTGCACACGATGGTACCCAATACACAGCCATCCCGTTCTCAAGAACCGACGCAGCTACAAGACTTCGTTCGCTTGCACGTGACCTCACACTGGTACAGTGGAACTCGACAGACTTCACAAACGCGCGCCTGCATAACTTGGATCCCGATCTGCAGCTTCGTCTTCCCCCAAGGATATCTCGAGCTGAGGAGACTCTTCTATGCCGCCTGTGGCTTGGAGTGGCCTTCACGAACGCATACTCTTATCTCATCGGGATGGCCAGCCCTCCTACATGCACTTACTGCAGTTGCGAAGAAACCATCGCGCACCTTCTGTGTGAGTGCACCTATTTCAACGTGCAAAGACAAGAACTCACTGCAGCTCTCGATAGACTAGACAATCGGCCTTTGTCGGAACAAAGGATTCTAGGTCATTGGCAAAGCCCATCCTCAGCCCAGAAGGCTTTGAAAGCTTTGCTGCGCTTTTTGCGGACAACTGGCCTCAGAGACAGACTTTAGTGTCTTATACTCTTTGATGTTGCCTTTCCTCTGTCGCAGTTTTTTTTTGTAATTTCTCGTTCTCTTCGCAGCATTTCTTTTTAACATCTATCATTCCCCTCACCCCTTTCCCCAGCACAGGGTAGCCAGCCGGTCTAAGAACTGGCTAACCTCCCTGTCTTTCCGCCTAAACTTTCTTCCTCCTCCTCCTTCCTTCTGCAAGCCGAGCTCACACACAGCCTGGCCAACCACACAGGTCGGGACGTAAACATTCGACAGAGGTCGGCCTGGTTGGGTATGAAACTGGGAGATGATTTAGACTCCAACGAAAAGTTTTGAAAAAAAACCCGTCGTTTCAAAACAAACTTGGTTCCTTCTTCAGGGGTGACTGCAGGTCACGGTAGCAGTGGCGTCTTTAAAGCACTCGCGGGGAGGATAATGACTTTCTCTCTCTCTCTCGTGTTTAGCCGTAGAGCGCAGTCCGTGTGTATACACTGGGGTAAGCGCTTCGAGTGAGCGATCGATGTTATGGGCTGTCCTCTGTGTGTGCCATGACTCGAGTAGTAATTATCCGCCCCACGAGTGCTGTGAAGACACCACTGCTACGTAGTCCTGCATTCACCCCTGACGAAGGAACGAAATCGGTTTCGAAACGTCGGGTATCTTCAAAACTTTTGGTTGGAGTCTAAATCATCTCCCAGATCGGGACGTGTGCCGAGAATGCCGGCTGCAGTCCACTACCCGCAACACCAAGGACCGGCAAGTTGCTAGCGGAAATCAATGCAGTCACCCCCTCAGTCACCGCCATGGAGGACCATCCCACAATGAACTCCCGCCTTGCCCACTTGTAGGCCAGTCGCACGGGACTCACCAACTCTTTTCATAAGCGACGTCACAACCGTCGTTTAGTCGCCCCATCGAAGACCTCGGTCGGGCTATTGAGCAACACACCACCGTGCTTGCACGTATAAAATGAGAACGAATCTGCTCAGTTCTGTGGCCAGTTGGGCTCCAAACAATCTCGGCATCTCCTCCACCACATCCTCTACCCTGCATTCACCAAGTCTGTTGTTCGGCAGCATCTACAACGAGTGGTTCGGATCTACCCCGGGGACACTCCATCGTTGATGGGCTACCTGACTGCGAAGTATTTCCAGCTTCTGAATTCTGGTGTACATTCTTCTTTCACGCCCTACGTTGGAGCCCCAACCCAGAACTTGACGCCGACGTCAGAAAACCAGATGTCTACGCGGCATCGCAAAGGTCCCGCAGCACATCATCGTCTGCTCTAGATTGCATTCCCAACATGCTACTTCGATATCTCGACGCTCCTTCGATTACTACGCTCACTGTTTTTATCAACGAGTGCTGACGCTCCGGCAACCTACCCCAATCATGGAACCACGCTTGCGTGGATTTCATCTAAACGCCAGGAAATAAACTTACATTGGAGAATCTGTGGCTCATTTCACTCAGTTCATGCGTCGGCAAGCTTCTGGAGCACGTTGTTCTCGCTCGCATTCAAACCTACGTGGACGCTCACTATCCCCTTCCACACATGATGCTTGGGCTCTGCCCTCACCTCTCGACGCAATATATACTCTTGGAACTCGACCATGGCCCCCTCGACCCACCCACATTTTCAAACACGAAGTCCCTTCTTAGCTTCGACTTTCACAAAGCGTTCGACAACGTCTTCCATTCGGCTATCTTTGCCGATCTCTCAGTCCCCAACCACGGCACCCGTATCTACAACTACATTTGAGCGTTCTTCACTGTCCGCATGGCGTAAGTCACCTTCTTCCACATACGCGACACTTCTCAGGGTGCGATACGTAGAAGGGGCCTTTTCTCTTTAATCGTACCCTTCACTGGCTCCCTCGAAAGCTGAACCATATCTCCGCTCTCAAACACACTTGGCATGCGGACGAAGTCTCCCTATGAGTGACCTTGGGCTCTGATGTCGATTGCTAGCAGGTGTTGCAATGCGCAGCTGACGTTGTGACGTCCCACGTGCACGCGGCTGATCTCACTTGCTTGGTGGCCAAATCAGCCCTTTTTCTCGCGCGGCCTTCAGACCATCATCGCTACAAAGCAAATCACCTTAGCATCATTGTGCACGTCAACACCACACCCGTGTCTGTCGTTCCCCATCTCCGCGTGCTTGGGCTGGTACAACAGTCCAACCACCACAACACACACACACACACACACACACAATTGAAAAGCTCACGCGCTCGATGAAGAAGACTACAAAATGCCCGCCCGTGTCGCCGCGCTGCGTGCGGACATGTGACAACACGATATGGTTCGCCTTGTCGACGCACTCGTTGTTTCCTTCGCATCACGCACAGCCTTCCTTATACTTCTTTCTTCAAATCAGAAAGCGACATTTCCTCAAGAGTCGATCAAATGAAACTGCCCTCTGCCTTCCCTCCTACACTTCTATAGATCGTTTTCTCCACCTCGCTCTACTCTCCATGGGTTCAGCTCAAGTGAAGCGCCTCCACTGGTCTTCGACTAGTCCCCACATCTTCTCAATCTGCCATGACACCTCCCCCCACCTTACGGATCTGGTTTCACTACCCCATGCTGTTGAAACGGCCTTCTGCATCAAGCCGATGCCTAAGAACATAGTCGAGGGCAATCACGACGCTCACCACCAAGCCCAGGTGTCCATGCTTCATGCTAGGTACGCCAACCACCCGGCTGTTGCCTTTGATGCAGCCTATTATAACACACCCAAGGACGCCTTCGTAGTCGTTTTCATGTGGCTCTCCTAAGCGCATTCTAGGCCAGCAAAGATTTCGTTTTATCCATGTGGGCAGGTGACCTATGGTGCAATTTTGTGCACATTCCGAATCCGGAAAGAGGCATTCCGTCTCATCTAGTTGCATGTGATTGGCCCACTTGAGCCGTGGAGAATGCCGTGAAGTTCTTTGTCACGTGAGGCCAAACCAGATGTAAGCGTTCGGCTCCATCAAGTGTCACGCAATCGGTTCATTTGAGCTGTGACAAAAGCCATGGTGTTCTGTGTCACGTGAGCCAATGTGTCACGTGTCTGTTCGTCCATTTTTCCGACGGAGGCGAAGGAACGGTTGAAGAGACCGTCCGAAACGAAACGGGTGGATTGAAATGGCTGCGAGGTGGCGTGGATTGGATTGAAATGTAAGCGCTTCGTGCATTTTAAGTATCCGGGTACTTTGAGAACGTGACGTCGCCGCATACACTTGCGCTCTGGCTCGATCCCCCCTCGGTTGTCCTAGCCACCCCGTCTGTCTGTCCATGTCCGTTGCAGACAGACAGACAGACAGACAGACAGACAGACAGACAGACAGACAGACAGACAGACAGACAGACAGACAGGCAGGCAGGCAGCCACACAGACATATGAATGAACGGACGGACGGAGCATTCGCGGTTTACAGATAAAACTCTTTCAATCTTCACCCCACTCATCATTCACTCCATGGTGACTCTCTGTTACATTGAAAATGTTTTCCACCACCACCACCACCGTCATGTTACGAGCGTGTTGGCGTCCCTTGGAAAGACAATGAGTGGGGTCGTCGTAGACAACGGAATCTCCCACAGAGACGCTGGACGCGTCTCAATGGTGGTAGTGCTCCCTCCTCCTCCTTGAGTGTCTGGGCGCCTTGCCAATGCCTGGATGCTCCATGCCCGGCGTTGGCCTTCGCGACACGCTGCCCAATAGACCATTGGGGCCTCTATCGTAACAGTGATTAGCTATGATTTTTAAAGGCGATAGTCTTTCTTGGGGACCTTTGACGCAAAAATTTTGGTCTGTCTGTCTGTCTGTGCATTTGTCTGTTTGTTCACTCCTAACAGTACTGAGTACTAGAAACGGCTGACCCCATCCACACGCCCACCAATGTTGCAAAAGACTGAGCGTTCAAACTTGTGCAATTGTCCATTAAAAAGCAATTATATCGCAAGTCTGGGGCACCATAACATTACGCATATATTCTGCATGTGCATCTTTTACTAGATAATGCATACATAAGTAACTTTAAGGACCGTAGCACTTATCACGCTGCTCTGACCATGCAACGCTTGCACAAAAAGGTGAGTGTTTCCTACGCTTTGCTAAGACGCGATGTTGGGGGCACCTACCCGTCGCCTTGCGTTCCTTACCTTATCACCTCTGAGACGGGCGCGCGCGCCCGTCTCAGAGCCACGCAGTTCATTTTGCAAGAAGACTGCCAGATGGCGCTCATGTCTTACATGTGACGTGACTTGATGCGCTCGTTCGCCTCCGCTGCACCCTCGAGGCACTCTAACGCAGTGCCTCTGAAATACCATTCACTGATTTTCTTGCGCAGGACATCAAATTGTTTGTTGACTCTCTCCACATGCAAGACTATCGTCTTTTGACGACATTTGCAGAATACATGCAGATACGGGGAAGATTTTTTTTCCATGTCAGCTGGCAGTTCATGCTCATCGCCTCCATTTCCCACATTGGCTGTTCGCTTCCCCTCGTCCTCGTGACCGATGAGGACCGCCCTATTTTTGACGTAATGAACGAAACACTTCCGTCCAGATTTGGAACACGTATAAAATAGCACCTCGGTTTGAATGTATAAACTTCATTTAAAAGTGATGTGGCAATTTTCCTTTGGGTGATGGTGGAGGGCCGAGGAGGTTAACGGCTATCCATTCCCACCCGGGCTGCCGTTCACTCCACCCGGCCTCATCGGCTTTCTGGACAGCCCAAAGCTGGTCCTCCTGATTGTCGTTGACGAGCGCTACCTCCCGGTGGCAACGACATGCAATTTTTTTTTCTGCACAATAGGTGACCAGTAAAAGAGCGAGGAATTGTGGGATGCACAATCTGCTACCGGCTTCCGGTTCGAGAAGAGCAGACGACGCCAAACAGCTTCGCCGCAAGCCTCAGATTATTCGGAATTCGCACGTTCGGTCACCGTTCGCACGTTCGGTCCTGATAAACCATGGTCGGTTGTTCAGCCGTTGGCTGCTCCAACTCGAGAGTGCAAGGCAAACGCAGGTCTCAATTGCCATGTAATGAAGACGAAAACGAGGTGGGCCGCGACGGTGAAGAGAGCCACAGCAACAGGTAGCCTTTGAGTACGGAACTTCGATGCCAGAGTGTGCGAATACCGTTTTATCACAGGTACGTGTATATTCCACACTAAAAAAGCTTACCCATGAATTTTCTGCGAATAATATAATGAGAAATAAATTGTCGCGCAGGCGCGCCTAGCAAAGATATTATGGGAACAAGCGGGTGAAATCTACCTGCCATACGAGATTAGCGCCGGCCATTGTACCTATGTATATGACAAAAAAACGCGAAAGCTTCACTAAAGAGTAAGATTACACGAAGCGCTGGACGAGTTCATTTGCGTTTATCTTGGTCAAACGGTGCGCCAGGACGGTAGTCAAAAGAAGAAGTGCGTTGAACAAGCGCAAGATTTCGATTATTCGGCGCCGTCTATGTCTGACTTTATTGTTTATGTGCCGCCGTGCCGTGCAGCTTGAACAAGATCAAGGTTCAAATAAGCATCTGACTTCGACTGAGAAATGCATCTCCTAGCGCGCTAAAGGCTAGAAAAAATGTCTCAACGTGCTCAATAAGTGTTGCACTTCATGCCGATTGACTGACAATGTCGGCCGAAGCAGCGATCCCGAAATGAACTCTTAGCATACTGCTACAGTCATCCCCACCACTGAGATCTTTAAAATGGTGACTTTTTTCTGCAGTACCGTATCATACAAGGCTAACTGCTTTGTGCATCGACTGATCTTCTAGCCAAACTGACAGCAACCCCGAGCAGCATGAAAGCATTGCAGATCATTTTAGTGCGACAAAAAAGTTTGCGGACCATTCATGGCTTTCGTAACTTGTCATCGTCACAGTCACGGTTGGAAAAAAAAAAACACTGACATTGCATGGCGAGGTGCTTTTTTCAACGGAGCAGTAAAAAATGTGCGCGTGCCGCTGTTGACCCGTGCGGTGCGTCGAACCAGAAGCCGTCATATCCCACAGTTCCCTGCGATTACTCACTTTACCGGTCACCTATTTGCTTGAGAGCAAAATATAAGCTCGTTCTGGAAACACTGTGACTGTGCACGAAGCAATTCTGTTTAGAAGCATGACTCTAGCACTAATGCTCGTAATAGTAAACGAGCCAGGGCGCGATCAATATACTTGTAGTGTTCATGCTATGCCACTGGGCGTTCGGCTAACTATCGAAGGAATATAGCCCACATATATAACAAGCCGATGCTGTTGCTCATGTTTGCATAGAAAAATAAGAGTATGATACAAACTGCTTAAGGGTTTAACATCAGTTATGGTGATTGTCGTAAATTTTACAAATAAATTCAAATTTAGGCTAACATGCATAGGAGTACTGTAAAAAAGGCTCCAGAAACTGTTCTGATCGCGTGAATTGCTTCACCATGTCATGCCTGCCCTTTCAGAAGACGAATTCTCGTTGTAAGGACGGCTTTGTGCTCTCGCATACTAGAGTACCACGTGCACAAAATCTTTAACCACATTTTCTTGACACATGCAGCTTCTCATATTATACGATTACTTTATTGTTATTTAAATGCAATACTATTTATAGTTTCAGTTTCTTGCATATCCCTGACGTACTTCAGCTCAAAGTGTAATCGCTTAGGTGGTACAGTCATGGGGGCACGTGGCTTCTGACCAGAAGTTCGTGGGTTCAATGCTGATCGCAGCAATCAACGTCGACAAAGGCGAAGTGCTAATTATTCATGTACTGCTTGATATGTGGGCACAAAAGAACTGCAGATCGTCAAAACTTTCGGATTCATTCTTTACAACATGAATGATATTCATGGACGCATAGAAAAGGGTTATTGGTTTCTTGCTCTTAGCGCAGAACACTGATCATTACTTATTATTTACATTTCTGTGGCTTTGCGTTTTCAATTTCAATAGGGATCAGAAAAACTCGCGAAAGAAATGGCCAGTCTTATGAGGTACCATTTTTTCGCTTGGACTTATGAAGACTGCACCTACGCAAGGCACGTGCGCAGTGTGTCATTGCTTGTTATCTGTGAAAAATTTTCTTGATTCCCTTTTCACTTGGCACGCAAGCTGTCCGTTGGGGAAAATCAAAAGGTGGCACCCACCACAAAATTCACTCGTACCTGCCTTCGTATCAACAGCCGTTTGGCACGGGAGGGAAGATAGCTAATACTTACTATATCATTTTTATCGCCAGCGAAAACAATTCAGCTGAAAGCTCACCAGATTGAAGGAGAAACTCACACAGAGTGGGGTGCAAGTACGAACGGCACAATATTTAATTGTGACAAATCAGTGCCTAAGTTTCATCAAGAGGCAAAGTTTCTTTTCCACGTTGCAACAATAATGAAAAGAAATAATTAGGCAGAAGCCCCACGTGCTGAGTATTGCTCTGTTTATTAGAAAACAGGCAAACTGACCATCGCTTTGCGAAGCAAAGGGATGCACAAGATTGGCGGAAGTAAACAAACACTTTTTAGCAGTATCCTAAGGAAAACAAAGAAGATTAAAACAACCTTTTTACTTGTCAACAATTACGTCAAGGCAATAAAACATTGATATATATGAGCTTAAAAAGAGAGCTGCCCTCAAATCGCGTTGCTAACAATGCGATGAAACCTGATGCTGCATGTCATCGTGTAATGCTTCTAGCACCTACATGTATACTGCCGGCGTCAGCGAACTGAACATAAAAGGTTGTAAAGGCGGATCTCAAGCGAGCGCTATAGCAAGATTGATTATGCCTCACGTTGCCTTGACAACACAAACAATATAACAAGTAATTGGTGTTTCGGTTCCTCGGGCTCCAGTTCCGGCTGCAATTTTCGACGATAAAAGCACGACGATAAAGGGCGTGGCTTTGATGAAAGACGTGTGTGAAGGAAGGACACGCACGACAACCTCAGAAGAGAATAACTGTGCCGTACACTGTTATTTCGATGGAAATGTTCACTGCAGGCAGTGGTTGTGTTATGTGAAAATAGAACAGCTTTTCACCTATTGTCCAATAAACGTAATTCTATAAATAGTACGGTACTATTTTCATCGTCTCAGTTCCCTCTGATATACGATTTCTTTCTTTCTCAATTACTAGTATCTCTGCGAAAGATATGATCTTTAGGCACTCACAACCGAGAGACTAAGGAATAATAAACTTAGGTGCTCTGCAGTGGGCAATAATAAAATTATCCTAGTAAAAGTCGCAGCTAACGGAGCCTGTTCTTGCACGTAGAGCATCGTCACTGGCATACTACAAAGCCCATCTTGCGTCAGCTCCATTAGCGACGTCGCCCTCTTGCGGCGGCTAACGCTTATATGAACCGAGTGCCTTGGCAATGCTGTTTGTTTGGCTAGAGTAATAACAAAAAACTCAACCACGTACGCGACTCCGAAAGGCTGACATTTCTTGCCGCAGTGGCTTCCAGTCTGGAATAACATTGATGTCATATCGCGGCAAGTAAGGCATCGATCTGCATCCTGCGCACGTACGTCAGACTTGCGCAGCGTAATATGAGCGAGAGGATGGGGAAGGAAAGTTGCTGTTGGTGTTGCTCTCAACGAACACGTGGAGCATCCATAAGCTGCAAGCCCTGTCATAATTTCTTTTTTATATGCAGCGCATGAGGCATCGTTGCCTTGCTCACTGAGGTGAAGGACCTGGTATGTGTCAAGAGCAGACACGTTTCTGGATATAGCCGCACTGACCCTTTTAGTGCACTCTGCTCAACTATCTTGCCACTCCTGTCATTGTCATGACAGCTACATGGTATGATCTTTGTTGTTTTCATAGCTTGAGTATGGAAGTAGCCTATTCATTCCCACTAGTTGCTCATTACGGCAATAATTGAAATAGCCCGGCTTTGTTAGTTAAAGCACCTGTTTTTTTTGTAAGCAGGAGAATAAGAGATATTTTTCTTGCGGGCCACGGTCGCATCACCATTGGTTTGCGGGAAGGAATACCTTTCGCGGGAAGGAATACCGGTCTAGGCGGCCGCGTTTCGCTAGAAAAGACCTGTACTTAGTTACTTATAGGTCCAATGTACTTACTAGGTAGGTACTTGGGACCAATGTACTTAGGCTTATATGCACGTATTAGAACCCTGTGGTGAAACTTTGTCGAGTCCCCCACTAGGACGTTTCTCATAATCACATCGTGGTATTGGCACGTCACATCTCAACACATAATATAACTGGTTATGAGACCTTCCGTGACACTGGAAGGTTACTAAGCATGCATGTTTTGAAGCCATTAGAGCGGTACATATTTGCAGTAGCCCCACAACGTGTTTGGTTAAGGCATTTAAAAATACCATAAATAAACTACCATGCCGAAGTCTGGCGATGGTTAATCTTGAGCGTTAAAAAGGTAAGAGGTGTAAGAAAATATGAAAATAATTTAGTCGTTTAAGTTCACAGAGCAGAAATGAGAGGCAACTTTGTTGAACATGAAGTTGTGTAGCTGCTACAGGCTATCAGTTATCGCTAAAACTGCCTACATACGTCAAAATTTTAAGAAAATATATTAAAACACAAATTAGGCTCACAAAGCCAGATACTTGAGAATAATCAGGAGGTAACTAACTTCTATAATATTATTGGTGGTAAATTACCACCTGCTTAAGAGAGTTAAATAGAGCGTGCTATTCAGATGGATGAACGTTTTGTAGTACTGCGCAATAGTTATTAAGTCTTCGATCTGTAGCTGGTTCAAACATGTTTATTCAGTGATGGTTTTACACAGTAAGTGGGCGTCAATTCTCTATGTGTGCACTCTTTACCTTTTTGGAAAAGCTTTTTAGCTGTATCTGCTGAAAGAATACAAGTTCTTTGTGTTTAAATTTCTGTCAGGTGTTTAGTTTTTCAGAGACAGATATATTGGCTTAGTGATTCAAGCTGTAGCATTGCAGACTTTTTTAGCAAACATTTAAAATTGAATTCTCAAACTGAAAGCATGGGTCAAAATAACAAACTTATTTTTCACTACTCAACCAGCAGCCGGATAGTAAGCTTATCACATGAAACGAAAACATTCACGCAGTTACAAAGAAGTGGTGAGAAGATTGAGAAACCAGCTGAGCCCACTGGAGCTGTTTGGCATCGATAGCTCATCGATCTGTATCAAGGGCTCAATCAAGTCGTACTCGCAAGTAAAGTTCATCTACCTTCGTCGAGGTCGTAATCAGCTTTTCCTTAGTCAATCATCAGTAGTGATATTTCTTAGATTGGTTATCGATCAGTATTACAAGTCTAACCGAGATGAAGCGAATATATAATCAAGCGCTTTATGCCGTTTCTGTAAAACATTGCGTATTATTGATTATCTATCAGTATTAATGGGTTATTTACAAGCTTTCGAACTGCGTTAAATATGCATTCATGTTCTAGTCAGCCAACCCATACATTTTTTTTTGAATTGATGAATCATTGGGTATGGAATTATTATAGATCAGAATTGCCTGCCTGCCGATTGAAATTGATTGGCTTTTCTGGGTATAACTAGGCTAGACGAAGGCGCCTTCACATTACTTAGCCTAATTAGATATAGTGTGCCTTACCAAGACTAGTGCAAGTAATAATTTATATTCTGGTGAGGCCGAGCGGATCAATGAAAACTTTTGCAGCCCTGCTGCAAACTTTCAAGACGACTGTTTCGAGCATATCTCTCTCGTGTATCTTCTGTTTTTAAGTAGCCTAAAGGAGTCGTTATTGAAGGGTTGCCTTATCACATTATAGTGGTCTTAAAGATATTTGCCACTAAAGAGCGTGCTAAATTCATGTTTGCTTTTATGTTGGCACCCAGTTTTTGGCTTGGCATCCTCGAATAAGTTGCCCAATGGTCTACCGAGCTCTACCCCTCTCCTCCCGTCCACTATTCCGAGTGTGAGACTTGCAGGCTGAGACTGGCTAGTTATTATTTGATTAGTTTTGTTTCTTCACGTGTACATCATATTTAGTACTAATAACAATACCATTTCAATACTTTACTTGGCACTATTGTCTGTTAACTCCCAATATTCATTTTTGTGTTTTGAAAGGAGGGGAGGTTTCTCCATTGGCAAAGAAGAATTTTCAAGGGCGTGTTCAATAGGGGTTGTCCCCGGCCCGGTTGAGTTTTTTTTATGACATACCGCAGTAATGCTTCAAGAAGGGTGAATAATAATCTCCACATTGCATATTGAGGTAAACACGAACTTTGAATCAGCAATATTTTTCGGACCATTAACCAATCGAACCTTCTTTATACTTTGATGATTGATTGATATGTGACGTTTAACGTCCTAAAATCACCATTTGGTTATGAGAAAGGACGTAGTGCAGGACTCGAAACATTCGGCCACCTGGAGTTCTTAAACCTGCACCCAAATCTGCACACAAGACCTACATCGTTTCTGCCTCCATTGAAAATGCAGCCGCAAAACTCAGGATTCGATGCCACGACCTGTGGTTCCTTTTATAGTTTAGTTCTCTGCTGTATTAGTTCGTTATCATTTTCTTCTCGTTACTATATATTCGTTAAGTTCAGTACTGACTAAATTTCAACAAAACTGTCCTTCTCTGTGGAATAGCTGTACGTACACATACATGGCTTCGTGCTTGTAATGGAGGAAGCTGGCGACATAGTCATCTTCACTTGTAGGCTGCTTGAATGCCCGAACGTCCTAAAAAATCACAGTACGTGGCACCCAGTTTCCTAATTGAGGACAAAGGCAGAAAAAATAGAAACATTGCTTTGGAATACGAAAGGGCGTTAGTTTACCTTCAAAATTTTACTAAAAGTGAGTGATATTAGATACTTTTATTTTCGCCCTTAACTCATTCACAGACTACCATTGCAGACACCGCAGTTTAAATAGGTAATATAATATAAGAAGTAAACATGAGGTATTATTAGCAGCGTACTCATCATCTGAGACTAAGTGTGCAAAAGGTATTTGTGCGGGAACATATTCAAGAATTTCTCCAGCTCGATTTCACAAGTGCCATTGAATCAATACGCTGTGTAACCTTGTCAGCGCTGTAGTTTTGTTCTCGTAGGATATATTTTATTCTGTATTTTCTTAATTGTTAGGACCTTGTAAGACAACAAACGAAGATTGAGCGAGCAGTGTAAGTATTTAGTGATTTACACAGAAAACATCAAGTTAGCTCATCGTGACTCAGTGGTCGGGAAATGAGAAAAAATGATTCATTCAATTCTGCTAATTACTAGAGTATATAAAATCTGAACACATGCAGTATTTGGCCTTGTGGAACCCCTTATTACAACTTCTATATTTTGTCCATAAAGCGGCACCTTCTCTCCTCAACTTAGCCACCTTGACTTTGGCAGAGCTGCTTCTTTTTTGTTCTGCTCCCAACTCCACAAAAATCCAACAACGGTGCTGTCGACCGAAATGGAGATCGTTGAAGAAATACTGATCCAAGAGTTAACGCATTCGATTACGTTTAAACGATAGAGAAAATGATGGCTGATAATTTCGTTCCAAGAGTTGAACTATCGGACGTGGGAAGGTTAACAAGAAGCATATTATCAATAAGTGCCCCCGCGTACTATAATACTGCCTGAGCATTTTTTATCGCGGAGTCCCAGAAAATATGTATGTCTGTTTGTGATCACATTCGTGTTGCGAAGAGCCACGGCGGGCGATCGCTTTTCAGCATAGAAACGTGCCTTGGGATGTCAATAACAACCTCGATGTCTTCGTGTTGAAGGGAAATGACACGATGATGGTCGATAACCTGCCGTATGATTCGCTTGAAGAAGCGGACCACCCAAGATCAATAAAGCCGTAACGGGCACCCCAGTGCTCCGATTGGTATACGTCCTCACGGTAGACAGCCACCAACGCTTCTCGAACTTTGCTGAGAAATGCTGGTTAACCTATTAATTTTAGTGCTAGAATTTTGCCTGAAAGTTTCTTATTGATACTGGATAATTTTGTCTGAGTCTTACCTTATCGTAATATGAATACCCTATAATTCTTGCATTAACATATTCATTGATGACATGGAGCCTAATTAGCTCTCAAACAACCAAGACAGCGAAAAAAGCAGAATATCAAAGTAAAGCATATCACCAAGATAAATTGAGTTCAACAGTGCCCACAATATTGCAGCTGTATTACTCTGAGAACATTGTAGATCTCTGAGTCATTTGGCGATTTACAGATTGCCAGTGCTTGTATACAGGTGATGTTACAGCCACTTGAAAGATTACGAAGTCAGAGAGAGAGAATAAAATGAGGGGAAGGCAGAGAGGTTAACGAGAAAATGGAGCATCCGGTTTGCTACCCTGCACTAGGGGAAAGGGGATTGGGGAAGAAAGATCGGAAAGAAAGCGAAGAGGGAAATAGACGCGCGCAAAAGAAAGGAGGGGGGGGGGAGCTGCGGTGCTACAGTCTATACAATAGGCCGCTGCCACGCAAAAAGTTCAGTAAGTCAGAGCTCCAATAATGGCGAGTGGTACACTGCTGACTGCGTTAACTTTACTAGAAGTAACAATTACGGGCAATATCACTACAGGTACATTTTTGGGTGCGTATACCTTTCGCAGCATCAAAAAGAACTGTGTAATTTATTTTGCTTTTTCAAAAGTTTGGTACCATGTTCGTGGAAAACAACGCTTGGCAGAACATTTACTTGGCGGTGACGAAATGCACTATTGTGGTTTATTGGCTGCATAATCTAAACCGAGCCCCATTTCTGCCAGCAACAACACCGACAGGCAAAGAAGAGGGTATTCAAATTTTTCAACGTCTCAATAGCTTTTTATAGGTCATCTTGCGATTTATTAGGTGTAGCATTCAAATATTATGGCACAATGACTTTTTATGTACATGCTTGAAAATCGATGGTGAAATATCTTGTGTTTCTAATTATACTGCCACAGAGACTAATTACACTATCCGACATTATGAAGAATCAGCGTCCACAGTCTTGTGCGCACTCCTGCTTGTGGCCGCACGACTCATGCCTCTTGTTCACGGGCACAAGTCAGTGTGCGTTGGAGCTGCGAAGAAGAAGGTGCGTTGGCGGATGAACAGTTTTTGTTTCGGAACGCTATAGTGGACTCTTTCCTTTTTTCGCACATAATTTTTTGGGCACAATTTCGCCCATAATAAACTAGTTTTGGTGTTTTTTCTTTTGCACCCGTTACATTCTGGTGGACGGTGCTGGGTATGATTGGAAGCTCCCTTGGCGCAAGAAAGCGAAGCCCCGATCCTCAATGATTGCAACCTGGCGAACTGACTCCGGTACACCAGCGATCAAGCCACCGCCTTCAAGGAGAGCCGCGTGAATTCGCATCCCTCCACAGTGCTCCAGCAACACCAGCAGCGTCCACACACAACGGAACGATGGCTTACCAGGTGACATCATCGCAACTTATTCTGTCCCCATTGTGCTTGCCTGAGCCTTTCCACGGCGACACTTTCGAAGATGTAGAAGATTGGTTAGAACACTTCAAGCGGGTTGTGAAGACCACTGGCTGGGATGAAGCGAGGAAACTGTGTCGCGTGTACTTCGCAATGGAGTATGCAGCGAGGACGTCGTATGAAAACCACGAAGCGTTCATACCGACATGGGAAGAATTTCGACGACAAATAGTAGCTACATATGCCAGCACCGATCGTCGGGAGAAGGCGAAGAACGCTCTACAGTCCAGAAACCCATGCACGAACGAAAACTTTGCATGTATATTGAGGACATGTCCCGCCTTTTTAAACGCGCTGACCCGAACATAACCGAAGAGAAAAAGCTGCGTTACTTGATGTGAGGTGTCAAACAGGAGTTATTTGCCGGTTTGGTACGCAACCCACCTCGTACAGTTGCTGAATTCCACACCGAAACCACCTCGATAGAGCGGGCATTGCTGCAGCGCTCTCGTCACTACAATCATGATACGAGTAGTGTTCTCGCGGATGGCCTCTCAGTAAACCTGGGCAGCAGCAGCGAAGCATTGAGGGAAATGGTGCGATCCATTGTGAAGGAAGAGCTCCAGAAGCTGCTGCCCCGACAAGTCGCAACGCCAGTTTCGTCTCTCACTACCCTGATCAGAGATGAAATTCGCCACGTCATTCTACAAGCAGAACCCGAGGCGCAACCTGTTCGACTTGAACAGCAATTGCAGGAACGCCGCGTACCGACTTACGGCGATGCTGTGCGCCAGCCCGCCGTGCATACTGCTTCGTTTGCAGCTCCCAGTGGCTACCGACCGGCTTCGCGTGGCTCAAACTATCCAGTTAATTCAAAGCCATGGAAAAGTGACGTGTGGCGCACACCCCACAGAACGCCCCTCTGTTTTCACTGCGGCGAAGCTGGACACCTGTACAGAATGTGCCCATATCGACGAGTTGGTCTCCCTGGGTTTTCTCCAAACGTGCCATGCCCCCAAAATGTCGAAAGACCAGTTGAAATCAAAAATTACTTGTCCAGTCATCTATTTCCAACTGCTGGTTTTCAGCATCAGCCTAGATCACCAGCGCCTGCTCGCTATCGATCACCAAGCCCTCGACAATTTAGTTCACCTTCTCCTCCTTCAACCTCAGCACACCATTTCAGCTGGTCTATGGTCGCACTGTCACTACGACATTCGATGTCATGTTGCCAGTAGACAACGACAATTACGAGCCATCTGAACTTGACGACTTCCTGCAAATTACTGAAGAAGCACACCAGTTGGCACGACACCAAACACATCAACAGCAAAACAAGGACGCAAGCCCATACAACTTCCGCCGCAGAAAAGTTCAGTACAATCCAAGCGAGTGAGTGTGGATGTGGCCATAAATCCGACGCCGCGGCCTATCAGAAAAGCTTCCTTGCCGATACTTTGGCCCCTATAAGGTTCTCCGACGAATTAGTGACCTAAACTATGAAGTCATCGCCGATGGACACATCCGTTCAAGGCGGCAAAACAGCGCAGAAGTCGCACACGTCGTTCGTATGAAGCCCTATTATGAGAGGGAATAAAAAAAAATTGCCCGCAGCTTCCCTCGGGGGAACACTGAGGAGGATGCGGAGCATATAATTGGTTAACGGGGTGTTAAAGTGCGACTTACTTAAGTCGATGGCTAAATTGGTTAACGTGGTTGTGAAATGGGGTGTTAAATTGCGACTTACTTGGGTCGATGGCTAAATTGGTTAACGTGGTTGTAGGAGGGGGTGTTAAATGAGTGAACACGTACACACGTATGCGAAAGGGCGGCGCTGGTCGAAGGGACGTCGATCATTGTGTTTGTTGATTCGTTGGCATTCATTTTTCGGCGACTTCGGACGTTGACGCACCGTACAAACCAACGGACGAGCGGCAACTGAGCGAGCGAGCACCGACCTTGAGTATATACAGCGCGACGGCGCATGCGCTGTCAGCTGTCGAATGTTCTCGAAGGAGAAGCGCGCGCGCGGCACAGATGGCGACGGCGCGACGGCGCCGCTGTCAGCTGTCGAATGTTCTCGAAGGAGAAGCGCGCGCGGCACAGATGGTGGGCGACGGCGCGACGGCGCATGCGCGCGCGTCAGCTGTCGAATGTTCGAGAAGCGGTGCAGACGGCGCGGCTGGCGCACTACAAGGCGCGAGTATAAGATGCTTCCGCATCTAAAAAGCTCCCTTTTTCTGTTTGGCTCCCTCCATCGCGCATCGGGACGATGCGTATTTCGAAGGGGTACTAATGCCACAGAGACTAATTACACTATCCGACATTATGAAGAATCAGCGTCCGCGGTCTTGTGCGCACTCCTTATTCTGGCCGCATGACTCATGCTTCTTGTTCACGGGCACGAGTCAGTGGGGGTTGGAGCTGCGAAGAAGAAGGAGGTGCGTGGGCGGATGAACATTTTTTGTTTTGGAACGCTTTAGCAGACTCTTTGATTTTTTTCGCACATAGTTTTCAGGGCACAAGTTTGTCCATAATACACTAGATTTTGGTGTTTCTTCTCTTGCAACCGTTATAATATCTTTAACGATACCAATTTCCATGAATATCTTAGGATAACTGGAGCTCGCTGGTATTCCATCACAAGATTTGTGAGTGAACACCTGGATCTGGCCTCATCGTAGTAATGCTCACTATCTAGTGCAGTTGAATTGCGGTAAACTTGGTGAGGAATTCACTCTAAAACATATGATGAATTTTGTTAATTTAGGATAATGTGCTCTCGCATCGCTAAATCAAGTGATGTACGGCGCGTGGAGCTGTCAACTTGAAAGAGATCAAGTAGGTTACAAGTATGGTTCCGCGTTTCTGTAAAGTTCAAAAGGAAGACCCGATAAACACCGTTTGGTAAGATTGTGAAAAACTCGGACTGATTCCATATACCCTGGCTTTAACGGACAATACGGCTCTTTCGCTCTATTTATTAAGGACCTGCTCTAAGCTGTTGATCATACATAGGCCGGTATGGTCGTTATAAAGTTTACCTCATGTCAACAGTATCTCATAGATCGCACCCATTGCAAATTTCATTATCGGCTGAATGCACACGTAGCGACAAACATCGATGAATGTACGGACCATTCAAGCACGAGACGGCATTATGATCTATTGGGTTCTCTAGCAGCACTGGGGCGTTCCAGATGACATAAGAAATTTGGACCTCTTGTAGTATTCCTGCGTCATTTTCAACAATCTTGAACGTTGTAATACGCACAAACTCAGATGGCTTGTATTATATAACTTGTCCTTGTGTGTTTGGGTTCTCAAACCTTCTTGACACGATTTGTGTGCTCTAAAGTCGTGTTCAAGATATTCGATTATCAAAAATAATGCAGAATTACACTCTAAATTTCAGACAGTTAACTAATTACAAAGTAAAGATTCACGTGAAGGCCAAATTGGTGCCACAACGTAAACTCCGAAGAACACCCACGAAATTTCAACAAATTAAGTCTGAAAACACAGAAACCTCACTTTAAGACTTCATGCAAGGAAAAGGAACTGCAAAACGACACAGAAACGATGAAGAAACGACAAATAAAAAGGAACATTCACCCACTAATTGTCGCCACCGGTAATGTACGAGATAGTGCATCTGCTTCGTTCTTGACTTGAATTTTTTTTGGTTTTGAGACAAACGCCTCAGATGCCTTATCAAGCCCCAAATTGTGTTGTCGGTGTGGGCATCTAGGGCGTCAGCGTCGAATGCGACTGGTGCGAAAATATTTCAACAGCTGGTGACCTCATCATACAAGGTCACCCGGCCGCAGTGGTCTAGTGGCTAAGGTACTCGGCTGCTGACCCGCAGGTTACGGGATTGAATCCCGGCTGCGGCGGCTGCATTTCCGATGGAGGTGGAATTGTTGTATGCCTGTGTGCTCATATTTGGGTGCACGTTAAAGAACCCCAGGTGGTTGAAATTTCAAGAGTCCTCCACTACGGCGTCTCTCATAATCGTATGGTGTTTTTCGGACGTTAAATCCCACATATCAATTAATCAATCATACAAGGTCAACATGACGTCACAAATCACCAAATTGTGACGTCATCGCAAGAAGGCACGTAAAAGCTTCATTACGTGACATCGTAGCTTGGTCTATGACGGGCTGATTGAGGAGGCATGCAATAAATGACAATTGAAGGCGCAAAAAGGTTTGCAGTGCCTGCGGTATGAGGGGGGGGGGGCAAAACTGCGTTATATTCACAATGCTGTGGGAGGGGTTGAGAGCACAAATACGTCGACCACAAAAAAAGAAGGTTTTATTCTTGTAATTGTATAAGGCAAACATGAGACCATTGATTTTTCTTATTCCTAAACACGAGCCAACCACCCGCTATTCCCGCTTCTCTTGTGCTTTAAATGTCAGAAGAGAATTTTTTTTGAAATCGTATAATGCCAATGTTAATGTCTGCTATGGTGCCTCAGTAGTCAGAACAGCCTTCGGCGAAGTTTTCAACTGACGTTATGGTCACGAATGACGTGGAGTCGTGTGATGCTAATATAAAATTTCATCAATTCATGAGAGGCATATGCCCTTTTAAAACTTGTGTAAACGAAGGCCACCGCTTCGTCAAGTGAAAGCTACCAAATTCTTATCTTCCGCCCAACCTCATTTGAGTGACAAAAATGAAAAACAAGGTGAAACAGAGGTAATGCTTAGTGAAGAATAAGTTTCAGATTAGCGTTTATTTATTCGCAAACGGTTGATTACCGTTACCAACCTTCGCCGGGGCAAAAAAAAAACATTCGCCGGGGCAAAAACAAAAACAAAACCTAAAATGCAATATTGCGATTCCATTCACAAGGAAATAAAGAACACACTCTGTAAAGCTTATTGAAATTTCAAGAGCTTGAGTAGACGTTCCTATACTCGGTAACATATAAAGTACAACAATACCCTAACGCACCAACGTGAAATAATATTCAGACCACTAATAAAGAAGGACAGATGTTAGCAGTTACTCTTCCGCATAAAACGTGAGAACTTCTTCGTAACGTTGAAATTTCTACTTCTGTCGAGCGAACAGACATAGGGTCTTGCCGCATATAGCACCGCTCCTGCAAGTGCCTACACTGCAAATGGTATAAAGACACTAGCTATGTACATGCTGTCGAGAAGAAACTCTAGCCGACGTCCCCAATGAATGCTGCGCGGCGGGAGCACTCAGACAAGCTCCTGAAGCTGCAGTATTCATCTTCTCATTTCCTCTTCATGCTTACATTCCCGCCTCAGAACTGTCGGCGTATATGTGAATCGATCTTGTCCCTGGTGATGTCAAGAGACTATGGCGCCTTTTTTTTTGTATTGAATAAGGGAAACCTGTATGGCAGGGTACATTATTCAGCGATGTAATTATGCTTGTCATAGCATTTGCTGTGATTTACACACTGGAATAATCGCGTAGGCATACACAAAAGCCATCCAATCACAGAAACACAAGTGTAAAATTTTCAAGAAATTTATTTGAGGAATAACTTTTGAAACCACTATGGTGCTTCTCATTCCTTTCTCTAAGTTCTTTGAGTATACACTTGCAGTTTAGAAAACAGCACTTAATGAATCATAAATTTATATTCAGTACTTTTTCATCACAAAGCAGCAATAGTTTTTTTTCAGAGGTCTTCTTGAATAATTCATTCAGCAATTACAATACTACTACTCTTGCACAGATATGTTGAATATTATACATGTCTGCCTCTGGTAACCGCCTTTTACTGTCTCGCCTGTATCGATAAGCAAATAGTCTACACTATTGTTCGCTTTGACTAAAAATATCAACACATAAATTACTGGCTTCCTTAAAGCAGCAGCAGGATAACTAAAAGAAACAACTCGGCGATTTTGATTGTTATATTACCTCACGAAAACATTATAGCAATTTATGTCCGAGTATTATCTGCATTCACAATGCGTTATTCGCACAGTTGCGAACGCCTGTTTGGCACTGGAAGTGATATTCTCTTCATTTATACTAATCGTTGATAATGTTGTCAAACACCAATCGGTACAGCTGAGTATATATAGTTGCGCAAATACCAATCAAAGTTGTACCAAAATTATATTTTGAAGCTAAAAATTTCCCTTTTACCGAGGCAGCTTCCGTATTGCGAATTAACTTTGCTCCGCGTGTTTGCACTGACTTCTCTTTTCGTTTACAAAAGAAATATTTCTAAACAAAAAGAGGATTACAGCAACTGAATGGTTATTTCAAGTGTACCTTGTTACTAGATAAATGCAAGCCGGCAGATAGAATATGCAAGCCACATGGTCAAATGCAAGCTCGAAATTCTTCCGGCCGTTTCCCTTCAACCAAAACGACAGGTTAATATTCAGTGGATACATGTGCATACCCTGTGTTATTTTTACCCGCGCCATAGTGCGCTTAAAAACGTCGGCTTTTCGTGCGGAAATCTCTCACACGTTTACTTATAATGTCGCGCTAATGCGCTGTCAAAGCGACAGGTTGCCGGAGAGTACAAACATACCTGTTTTCAGCAAAGCAATGTCAATGAAGTGGTTCTAAATTTATGGACGTTCACAAGTCAACAAAATCATGCCAGGCGCATCAGGATGAGCTGGTGCAGATAACACTGAGATTCCGGTGAGGGGTTTATACTACAATGACGCTGTGCAACGACGAGCACTCATCTCTATTGCTGGAGACATCCGGAAGAGTATTCTGAGGAACCGGGATATATGCAGATGTCACGTCAACTAAGGGGTACTTATAGTGTTGCTCCTCGTTTTCTAAGCTGTCGAGTGCTAAGGCGTTGAGAGTAAGCTGTGTGTTAGTGAGTTGCTTTCGCTGCGACAGATGAGCTTTCCCGTCAGCTCGGGTAAACAGTTTAGACATTGCTTGATTGAATGAAACTGGAATGCGAAAAGGCTTTAGTGCCTCTCAAAATTGAGCCACTCTGCCTCTCTTGAAGTGCGGCAAGCAGGGCAACTGTCAGATTGTTTTGCCACTGTCTAACTGCTACTATACACACGTCGGCAGGGTAATCAGCTACTCAGTTCATAGGTGTCATTGCTCTGCAGGAGACATGATGTTTTGGCGAATGAACTTCGCTCTACAAAAAAATTAGGGTAGGATATATATATATATATATATATATATATATATATATATATATATATATATGTAAGTAAGGGAAAGAAGTGTATACCTAAGGGCTCGTTTTTCCGTGTTTTGACACAATAATAATGAGATCTAGCAGATCTCATAACAGATCTCATATATATATATATATATATATATATATATATATATATATATATTTATGACAGGTATCATAGACAGAGAAGCCAAGGAAAGTATAGGAGACGTTATTTGATCGAATGGCAATGTAAATGAGAAAAAAGAATAGTGGGTGCAAAGATAACTTGCTGTGGGCAGGAACCAAACCTGCATTATGCGAAGGTCGCAGATTTGGGTGTTGCCAATGGCAAGTTTATATATATATATGTATATATATATATATATATATGAACAGATTACAGATTTTGGACTGAATGTTGCATTGCATGATCGCATGCACAGTAGTACACAAATAGAAACACGCAATGCACGTGCTGTTGTACCTTGTATGACCCCGTTGTATATAAGTTACATTCAATAAAATAGTTTGGAGGCAGCTTTCAAATTTGTTAGTGACTGCTCTCATAAGGCTGTTGTGCTTCAATTCAACGAACTTAGAAGGCTTACCTAGAAGGCGTAAGCCTTCCTGGGGATGTGCAGGCAGTATCCTAATTGGTATCCACAGCTGTCAGGGTTAGACTTCGCGCACAAGAAAAAAAAACGCACCTGCACTTCCCGTTTTTGGCGTGACAGGCCGGCCGGGCAAAGTAAGCCCCTGCCAACTGTTCATCCTTGCTTTCAGAGAACAGTCCTTTAGTCCTATTTGTGTGATGTGTCAGAATCTTCCAAGAATAAACAGATGACACTGCTGTAGTGTCAAACAATTTTTTCCTGCCATCTATGAATTGTGTCTGCTTGATGTTGGACACAAATCTGCGGGATAATGTCTCTACAGCGTTCAATAATGACTTCAGTTTTCATGCTCTATTCATAAGAGTTGAACGCTAGCGTGATGTTGTCTTCCTATTGTGTGCTTCAAACACTTTATGGAATCTTTTTGAACTTCATACCGACCTACTACGTGACCTTAGGAGTGTAGTAACGTGCGTGCCTTTTTAAGTGAAAGAGTGGCTCTAAACTATAAGGTCATTATGATAATCCAATGGTGTGATGCTCGATGGCGATGTACGCTTGTACAACGCATTATTACGCCAATGTTTTATGTAGTATTGCGAAGCATGTATGCAACTTGGGTGCCTTTGTAAAGCATGAAAGTTCATTTCATTGCAATTCCAAGCAGCGGAAGTTATTTCCATTGTATTCATAAGTACGGCTGTGTGGTAGAACACGTGCTTGCCACGCCAACGACACTGGTTCGATCCCCACTCAGACCCAGCATGTTTAGGGGAGAACCTCCTCACTCCATTGGTCAGTCTCTCCTCCGTCGTAGTCAACTCGTCGAGTTTGTGAAATAATCAATAGATGCCGTTGGTGGCACTCGTTCTATAAAGCTAAAGGCTACTGTGACTGGATTTCACTAGGCGGGCCAGCGAAGCATAGTTGAACTAAAGTATGTATGAGAGTACATATTGTGATGGACGATCACACGTGCACCTCTCATTGAATGAAGGCGATCGCTCTGGATGTTTCGATGCAGAGCGACGGGAGACCGCTACTGGTAAGAGCTATAATATACGCTAGCTCTTGGCGCTTTACTCATTTTCTTGGATTAGCTGTACCATATGGAAAGGCAAGGCGGCCGAAGGAAGGGAACTAAAAGCAGTTGCAGCGAGCGCTTGCAAACAGAACCCGGTGATAAGAGTCCGTGACGCCGAAGTTGCATGGAGGCACCGGAAAACGAATCCCAACGTGTCAGCCCGCGAAGAAGAAGGTGCACGGTGACGCAGAGACTGTGGTGACGCAGAAACTGCAGAAGCGGATCCAGAAACTGTGACAGCCCCAGAAGCGACGAATGAACACACGTTCACGCAATGATGCTGAAACTTTGTCAGGCAAAGGTGCTTTTTCGCTCATAACTTACAATGCTGACCCCAGAATTTCTGTGAAACGAGCCTTTTAAAGCTTTTGCGTTAAAACAGCTTTGGGGTTCTGGCAGCTGCGCACACTGAGTCATCCAATATGAGAGTGCAATCACTGTGTGTGTAAGAATGTTGTATGTTCATCTTGCATGTGCGAAAAATATCAACGTAACTACTTTAGCCAAGAGCAATTACCGAAGATTAGTTAATCTTCTTGTGTACCGCATTGCTGTAGTCCGTGAAAAGAGTTCATGGGCACAAAGATTCAGTAAGTTTAGAACTCTCGTAGTTCCAACAGTGCTGCTGAAAGCCATAGCACAACAAGGCAGGATTTGTCAAAAGAATGCAAGAAACGTTAAAATATATATACCAGCCTTTGCTTGATATTACCGATGGGAGTATTCCATGACACTAAACATTATTCAAGAAGTCGTCTCTTGCTACAACTCGAGAATAACGTATAAATAGAGCTTCATGAAAGAGATTTCAACAGAAGCTGGCAAAAGCGAAAGTGATGCTAGTGGTGTAGGAAGATTGAGTGCTTGTCAAGTTTCGTTGACACGCTGAGCCATCTTTATTGCTTCGTGCGCTCGGCTTGTCAGGGTGGTGTTAACACAAAAAAAGATGTGTCATTAGTGGCCCACTGACCTGCTTATTTGGACGTTTATGCAGCGCGAAGAACATTTCCGATGACGAGAATACTCATTGCAGAATAATTTTAGTTGAAAACTACATTTACAGTTTTTTTTGTCCAGAAACGGTGATTGATATACGATAATCTAATTTACGCTGTCAGATCCTGATGTAACATTTTTTTCTTCATTTAACAGTGCAGCTGCAGAAACTAAGGCAAAAGCTACTAGTCGTGTAATGAACTATCAATATTATCATCGCAATACCTCGGCCGCCACGCTCTTTCTTCGTCATCATCTTGAGAATGCATTCGGCAATTTGTTCGGCGTGGCAAGCAATAAATCTTATTGGCCAGAAGATAAGTGGAGAAAAAAAAGAAAGTAAGTTAGGAAAGACGGAGAGAAACATCAAGAACAAAGAAAAGTATGGGACTAAGAAAGATCAGTAAACGACTATAAACATTTATCTAAACAAGAAAAAAACGTGAAATATATATATATATATATATATATATATATATATATATATATATATATATAATGGTTTAAATAACATCAAGTAATGACACGTTGCGTATAACAAATATCACTTCTAACAAAAAGTTGTTTATTCTTTACAATTTGCTGCACAATGCATGCACTAGCGGCATCAGAGACCATGGGCTGCCGTTATGTATGAAGTTCCATTTTCGAAAACATTTTCGTAGCATGTTCTTCTTCGCTGCAGCAATGACATGCAATAATTTTGCATCTGGAGTATCACGTGCTACTATGTGCAGGTGCTGACATTTAGGACATGGTATATGAGTGTCACGGATGGCGCACGTGCATAATCATTTTGCATCGTACTTGTGTGTGAGTCGCCTGGACAATAGTATATTGTAAAGACAAAAATGCCTGACGACTTAGTATACGTCGTTGTTGCATCCAGTTGCTGAAACTGTCATAGTATTGCCGCTGTAATCACATTCAACAAAACTAAATGAGGTTTACAGTAAGCCATGCACGTAGGGCTTTAAACAGCAAAAGTGGATTATCCTAATTCATTGATTGATTGATTGTTTGTTTGATTGATATGCAGGGTTTAACGTTCCATAACCACCATATGATTATGAGAGACACCGTAGTAGAGAGCTACAGAAATTTCGACCACCTGGAGTTTTTTAACGTGCACCCAATTCTGAGCACACCGGCCTACAACATTTTCGCCTCCATCAAAAATGCAGCCGTCGCAGCCGGGATTCGATCCCGCGACCTGCGGGTCAGCAGCCGAGTACTCTAGCCACTAGATCTCTGCAGCGGGGCCTGAATAATTGCGAAGCCTAATCGGGCTGCTTCCAGGTGGCTTCTAGGCATTAGCTAGGGAATGAAGGTAGATCAAGGTCCTTGCTAGGCTATCGCTAAAGAATTCAAGGTTGTTTCTACGCTGATTCTCAGTCTGGAAAGGTAACAGGCAAACCACAGACAGCCACAGACGTGGCTTGGGTCTCCAAACTAGGCAGGCAGAAACACGTAGTGAATTTACGCTTTCGAACCTATAGTGAGTCTACGGGTACATCGTCATTGGCGCGGGCCTTCCACCAATTCGGAGTCTACTCCCAGCCGCTTTTGCCTCGTCTGTTGCCTGGTATTTTTTCATTACTTTTCGTCCTGAATAACGGCTCGCCGCTATCGCTTCGCACTCATTTCTTAGAGTAAATGTTACCTTTTTTTATTTTTAGTGAACTATTAGTGGGCGGATTATCCAAATGTCTGAAGCACATTTCACTTCACAAAAATTATGGGTTTTATTTTAGACTGCACTGGTAGATGCCCGTTAAGATAAGTTTTTGATAGAACCAACAAATTATGGATAGCTTAAACAGCTTCTTCTGATAGTTTTCGATAGGACCAACATAATATAAATAGCACAAACAGTTTCTCCTAATATTTTTTTTTGTTTTGTTTTGTATTCTACAGTCATTCGTCTCTTGTCACTTCATGATTATTTTGTGAGTGACAGCAATAAAAGACTGTCTAGTAAGGATAAATGTGGCATGCTGTAAGACTGCTTGCATGTTATCAGCTTCCCCAGCATTGCTTGCAACCATTGCCGTGAATGACATGGGTGACAGCAGTTTTGGCGAAAAGTTGGATCTATAGTTATTCCTACAATATATGCCAGCGTTACGTGTTACCCGTGGCAAGTTCTGTAGTCGAGTAAGCTGTTGATCTGGAATTCCCATAGGTGTGTGCTCAGATTTGGGTGCACGTTAAAGAACCCCAGGTGGTCGAAATTTCCGGAGCCCTCCACTACGGCGTCTCTCATAATCATATGGTGGTTTTGGGACGTTAAACCCCACAAATCAATCAATCAATTCCCATAGGTAAGTAAGCTGTTGAGGACAACTGGGCAAAACGTCGAGACGATGTTTCATTAATTTTAACAGGTGAAAAGAATATGCTAATATTATTATTCATAACATACTGCATACCAGTATTCCGTTCATGCAGAAAGGGCAATTATATTACGCACGAAAGAAAAATGTAATATCAAAATGTAATGCAATTAAACAAACAATGCACGAACTTCCCCTCCCAACTCAGGAAGGCACACATACGATGTACATAGAAATTAATACAGAGTTGTAACTTCAACAATATTGGTCAAAATATTATACAAACTTAAAAAGCAATACTGAATGCGGGTAGCAAGGTAATTTAAGAAAGTTCATTCACAACATACCTAGAATTTCACTCCGACACCGTCCTTGGAAAAAATTATTATTTTAAGTGTCTGTTCTAGTGAATTGGGAGGTTAATGAATATATGTGATCTTGACGTGTACGCCTTTAGGTCAGAGGTGTTACATATAACACAGAACAGGGTCTATATATAATTCACGAATAATTAGCGATTGTAGGAAATCGAAGCGGAGCATCTGCCCACGTGTTTCAAGAAGGCTAATGTAGATATAAATTTAAGCATGCGACTCATTTCTTATAATGCTTATAGCATAAAGCACCACTTTCCGCTTCCTTTGGGAACCACAAAAAAGTTCTTTTATTCACGTTTGAGTAAATATGCCACGTCTTGCGATCAGAAAGATAGTAGATTTAATGGTACTCGGCTGTTTAAGCAAGCTTGTGAACGTTCACACATGCTTTTTGTGGGACCTCTTCACGATGTCTATTAAGCGCAAAAGAATAGTATTGTTGAAATTTATGCGTCATATCAATAATGAATATATCTAACTAACTTCGTCACACTTATCTATCACACTTATCTTCGTCACATTCGACAGGCGTGTAATTTACGTTTCTCTTGTTCAAAAGCCGTACAAACATTGATAGTTAAATAATGAGTAGAATTGATTTGACTTAACGGATCCTATTGCTTTTCGCTAAATTGCGAAACAAAAAGCGTCGTTCTCTCTTAATACCTCTAGGCATTATCTAGTATACTTCTTTCTCATATAATATTCAGTTGTACAACATTGTCTCAGGCCTAGGTTAACACAATTTAGGACATTTATAAAGTTGTAAAATCTTGTTAATAAATCTCCACTCCTTAAAGAAAAAACAACTTTTTTTGAGGCCATGAGATCATACATGTTATCGCACTCAGAATGAATGTTTTGCACCGACAAATCCTTCCTGTAGGTAAACACAGTGTTGCATACCTCTAGCGAACTCATTGACTAGGTTACGTCTTGGTAGTTTTTTATTATGCAGAACAATCTAAGTCAAAACATTAGGCTCCGCGGTGTTACAGGGAACCTGAAAGGAAGAAGGGAAGGAAGCAACAAAAAGGAGAAGACAGGGAGGTTAGCCTGAAAGACATCCGGTGTGCCAACCTACACTGGGAAATTAGGGAAGGGGACAAGAAAGATGAGAAAGGGGGAAGACAAGTAAGAAAAAAAAAAGAGAGACTGAAAGTAATTTCCCTGCAGCGTGTAGAACTCCACCGCATCTCAGAGGCGTTCACATGAGCTCGTCTTTCTCAAGGAACACAATAGGGCTTTCACTGCCAATAGGGCTGTCGAGAGATGTGGACGCTGGTGTAATAGCACCTGCATAGAAAGAGCCGGATCATCCAGTCACTGCATTGTTTTGTCAAGTACTTGTCTGCCTGAGGCAAATCCAGGACAGTGCCACAGAAGGTGTTCGATATTTTTATCGGTGCTGCAAACATCGCATGCCGCACTGTCAGTCATTCTGATTAACGTGGTATAAGCTTTCGTGAAAGCAACTTCCAGCCAAACCCGATTGAGAAGCGAAGCTTCACGTCGACGTAGGCCGGGTGGTGGCCGTAGTTGTAGCGAAGGGTCAAGCTCATGTAGTTTTGTGCGTCGTATGCTTGCTGTGTTCCGCTCAGTCAGTGTGAGAGCTGAAAAATCGATGATTTGGCTACTAATGATAGAACGAGCACAGTGTACATGTTTTTCGTTAATTTACATGGAGAGTGCTGTTAATATTGTTACGTGAAGGTGCACGTCAACCTAGGCGTTTGAAGATATATTTACACAGCGCCAACGCGCAAGCCAAGATGGAGAACGAGTGCTGTGCCCTACACCAAAATCACGTCGTCTTTCTCAGCGCCTATCTAACCGCTTTTGTGGGACATTGTCGGATAACAATATATCTTGAAAGTCGTATGATGGCGACAAGGGACACTGCTACAAGCAGGCTATACGTCAACAGCGCGCGTTGCTGTTGTCTTTTGTGTCTCTCACTGTCGCTCTTTTGGAAGCGACGTTCGTTGTGGGATGTAATCGTTAAGTAAGTCGTCTCTCGGTACAGAGGATCAATGACTGATCCCAAGGACCCGTTATTTTGGTCGTTATACGCACTCCATTTACGGCTCTATAGTCGCCCATTCGTCGTAATGGCCTTGCCCTTGTCTCTCGTTGAAGTAATTACATTGAAGAATGTCGGGCGTTCGTTTTCCACAGTAAAAGTTATTGTTCCCCCACAAAAGACATCTGTGACGCTTCCAAGCTTGACCTGCAACTCTTGGTTTGAAAAAAAAAAGTTTTAGAAGCAGCCTAGCATGATTTGCTGCCATAAGTATGACAAAGATGACCAGTTATTTTTAATGAACTAGTCCGAGACAGGCTTAGAACGACAGTGTATTTTTCTGTTTGGCTTATTTTTTGTTACTTCAAAGTATATCTCGATACCTTGGCTGTTATGTCTGTTAGGGTAAGCAAAGCTGTACGTTCGTAAAGCTTAATATGAACGTGAAATGTGTGTTTTTACATTCTTCCAATTTCTACAATCTTACAATTTCACTTCCTCTCTAATTTGCATGATTCTGAAGCCGGGCAAGACTCCATCTCCCTCTAACCTTTGCCCTATCTCTTTGACGTCATGCGTTGGCAAGACTCTTTAGCGAATGGCCTTGACTCGACTGTCCGATTTTATTGAGGCGAAAGAGTTTTTTCCTTCTTCTCTTATTGGCTTCCGACGCCACGTAAACGTTTTAATTAATATTTCATATGTATGTATGGCATGCCGTAATTCGCGGAAATTTTCCAAGACAATACCGCTTTAGTGCCTATACCATATCACATTGTATTACACTGTGGAGGATATGTTCAGGGTCACGTGAAGGTTGATTTGCTTGTTGCTGTTATGAAACTGTAGTGGTATCAAATTGCAGGCGTATAATCGCCGGTGTGTCTTCACCTGTACGCCTGTCCTCTCGCGACTGCATTGTATATCGCACAATTAGTTGTTTAGACGATCGTTGTTTTCCCCAAATAGACCTTGATCAAGCTGAGGTAGCATCATGCAATGAACTCATCCGAGTGCAAGGTATACTTCTTTACACGCACTTCCATTACGTTCGACCTCGCACACTTAATAAATGGCAGCCCAGTCTCAAGAGGCTCATCATAAATACTTCGGTGTTCAACATACATCTCACCTCTTGGGGTGTATGTATATAACAGGGATTTGTTCTAAGCATCTATAATGCTAGAGTACATTTCTTGGGATGGTAATACTTCGTCCTTCAATGTGAAAGTACGTTACCTTTCTTTCTTTTTTTTTACAGCAAAAGCTGTTATGATATCACAAACTCGGGTCACGCGTAGTTGCATGCTGTTCGTCGCCACCGCCACCGCCGGTGCCCATAACCACATTGCGCGAAATTAAAAAAAAAACAACCTTGCACCAATCGCATAGTGGGACTCGAGCTAGGGTCCGCTGAGTGCCAGCTAAGTACATAACCGCTGAGCTACTCCGGTTTTTTTCTTTATTGCCTGTCTTTGGCCCAAATAAAAATACACATATTCACAAATAATTACGCTGAGATCCTCCGGTGCTTGTGACTTGTCAAACTTGCCTTAGGCAGGCTTGATGCCGCGAAAGCAATCGCGGTAATACGACTTACAAAGCGTTTTACAACAGCGAAAGAACAGCCAGTCGTTGCACAATGCGATTAGCGTAACGAGTGGGCTGTGCAATGCTCCAACCAATTACAAAAGCTTGTTCTCGTTTCCCTATTAAGTGTGGCGCATACCCACTTCAGCCATAATTCCTCATCGTCGCCAGCCACTGCATGTACAATTGGCACAAAATTCATAGCAAGTGTTTAGCGGATACCGCGCTTCTCACAAGACTGACAAAAAATAGCATAGCGAATGCCGGTCTACTACCCAAAAGTTTATTATTATTGCCCTAGTGGGTATCAAGCAAGTGTACTTGCAGTAGTTACCCAATGAGTGTTTTGGAAAGGCTCTGAAAAAGCGCCAGGCCTGAGTGGTAGGCGCAACACAGTCACAGCGAAAGCTAAAAGTGCTTTTAGCTTTCGCTGTGACTGTGTTGCGCCTACCACTCAGGCCTGGCGCTTTTTTGGTGCGCCAGTTGATTTTCACCGTCTGTGTTGTACCTCATCAAGACTACAATATGGAATGGAATGGAAAAACTTTATTTCGGTCCTGCAGGACGCGCTTAGCGCGTAGCGGGCGTCTCCCACGTAGGGACCGACAAGGAGTACCTGGCGGCCGCTTCGTGGGCCTGCTGGACGGCCCATCGCTGGTCGGCGAGAAGTGAGCTCCTGAGGGACCTCTCCCACTTGCTTGAGGTAGAGTCGGGAGGAGTTGTTCTACACTCCCAGAGCATATGTTCGAGTGTCGCTGTGTGTCCACATGATGGGCATGTGTCGCTGGGGTATGCATCGGGATAATAAACGTGAAGCGTGGCAAGGTTTGGGTACGTGTGTGTCTGTAATAGGCGTAGGGTTAATGCCTGCGGTCGGTTAAGTTTCGGATGTGGGGGTGGAAAAATGCGGCGTTCCAAGTAAAAGTGCTTTGTAATTTCATTGTACGTAATTGGTGCATCCCGATTGGTATCCAACCCAACAAGATGAGGTTGCCCTGTGGCAGTGCGGTCGGTAAGTGCGCGCGCTGCATCATGGGCGATCTCGTTGAGGTTGGATAGGGCACCCGGCACCTGGCCGAGATGGGCGGGGGAACCAGATGACAGTGTGGTGCTTCAGGGCACTCGGGTCCGCATTGCGCAGGATACGTAACGCCTGGTCGGAGATGACTCCGCGTTCGAAGGCTTTGATGGCCGGCCTGGAGTCGCTGTAGATGAATTCCCGTTTGCTGTCGAGCATAGCTATAGCTATAGCTACTTGCTCCGCTACTTCGGGGTTTCGGGTGAGGATTGTGGCTGAGGTAAGAGTCTGCTGCGCGGATGATACCGCGACCGCGGCGAAGGCTTGGTTGTTGCGATAGGCAGCGGCGTCCACGAACGAGACGTTGTCCGCTTCCATGTCTATGCGCTTGAGAATGGCGGTCGCCCGCGCAAGGCGCCTGCCTCTGTTGTATTCGGGGTGTACATTTCGTGGTATGGGAGCGATCGTAATAAGGTCGCGGATTTCACGGGGAATTAGAGTCAACTCTGGGGGGTCCCTGGCCCTCGAGGAGAAGAAGCCGAGCTCGCGCAGAATATGGCGGCCCGCCTTGGTTGTAGTGAGTCGGGTCAATTGCACACGTTCCTGAGCTTCGGCGATCTCTTCTAGCGTGTTATGTACGCCAAGCTCGAGGAGTTTGTACGTTGGAGTGGTGATAGGGAGGCCAAGGGCTCGTTTGACCACCTTGCGAATAAGCGCATTGAGTTGATCGCGCTCAGCACGTAGCCACTTGTGTATAGCGGCAACGTACGTAAAATGGCACAAAACAAACGCGTGTACGAGACGCAGCAGGTTGTCTTCTTTGAGGCCATGGTGCCTGTTGGCTACTCTACGTACGAGTCGTATGGCATTCTCGGTCTTAGTCCTGAGCTTGTGTACTGTTTGGGTGTTGGTTCCGCGGGACTCAATGATCATGCCGAGGACCTTGATGGTGTCTACCCTGGGTATAGTACGACCATCTCTGGTGTGGAGGGTGATATTGCGTTCCGCCGGAGGTTTCCACCCTTTGGGCTTGGCACCCCGGCGTTTGGGCAAATATATCAACAGCTCCGACTTCGCAGGTGAGCACCTGAGACCGGTGTGGTCGAGGTAAGACTCGGTGGTGTCGATAGCCTCTTGCAGGGCGGACTCAATGAAGCCATCCGACCCTGTGGAGCACCATATGGTTACATCATCCGCATAGATAGTGTGATTTAGCCCGTCTATTTTTGAAAGTCGTTCGGAAAGCCCGATCATCACGAGGTTGAAGAGCGTGGGTGAGAGGACGGATCCCTGAGGAGTGCCCCGCTGTCCGAGCTCCACTTCTTCCGACACTAGGTCTCCTACGCGGAGGACGGCTCTGCGCCGAGTGAGAAAAGAGCGGATAAAGTAGTAAAATCGATGACCTAGGCCGAGGGCTGCGATCGCTTTCAAGATTGACGAGTGCGTTATGGTATCGAAGGCCTTTTCTAAATCTAGACCGAGTATTGCACGAGTGTCCCGAGTGTTTCCGCCATCTAGAATTTGATGTTTTAGGAGTAACATGGCGTCTTGAGTGGATAACCCTGGTCGGAAGCCAATCATGTGGTGCGGGATGTAGTCGTTATCTTCGAGGTACCGACCAACCCTGTTGAGGACGACGTGCTCAGCCACTTTGCCCACGCACGACGTGAGAGATATGGGGCGTAGGTTATCTAGGCTCGGCGCCTTTCCCGGTTTGGGTATCAGAACCGTGTGAGCTAGTTTCCAAGCATCGGGTATCTCACCCTTTTTCCATATCTCGTTAATAGTGTCAGTGAGGTAAGTGACGGAAGAATCGTCCAGGTTGCGTAGGAGCTTGTTGGTGATGCCATCGGGGCCAGGGGCTGAGCGGCCATTGAGCTCATGGAGAGCTCGGCGTACATCTTCAATAGAGAACTCGGCGTCTAAGTTAGTGTTGTTGCTGCCAGAGTAATCAGGGTGAGGGGTCACAGGGCCCGTGGGGAGCGGGAGATATTTTTCCACGAGGTTCTTGACAACATCTTCCGGTGACACTGTTTGTTTAGCCTGATGAAGTATCTTCACGATCGAATGACGCTGATTTGTGCGGGTGTTGGTTTCATTGAGGAGGTGTTTGAGTAAGTTCCACGTTTTGCCATTTCGAACCTGACCATCAATCGAATTACAAATTTCGTCCCACTGCTGTTTTGAAAGGATGCGGCAGTGATCCATCATGGTCTTGTTCAGCTGAGATATGCGTTTGCGTAACCTCCGATTAAGGCGCTGGCCCTTCCACCGGGCCAATAGAGACTGTTTGGCCTCTAGTAGGTGGGCGAGACGACTGTCCATCCTTTCGGTTGGAAGGTCTGTGGTGATAGTTTTCGTTGCCTTGTTTACATCAGCTTTGAGCTGGGCCGTCCACGTCTCGAGGCTCGGTGGGGTATCGGGAGGAGGTCGTTCTGCGCGGGTCTTACGAAGGAGGTCCCAGTCGACCCACGTGTACGACTTGGTCTTCCTGCTTACTGTGGGGAGGTGTACAGCCAATATGAAGTGGTCACTACCGAGATCTACCGCGAGGTTGGACCAGTGGGCGTTGGAGATATTCTTGACGAAGCATAGATTCGGCGTAGTATCTCTTTGCGTGGACGTACCAGTGCGAGTGGGGAAGGCCTTGTCCGTAATGAGAATAAGGCCCATGTCATTCGCACTTTTCCAAAGCTCGTTACCTTTGGGTGTGTCGTACGTGTAGCCCCAGGCGCTATGCGCAGCGTTAAAATCGCCTGCAATCACTAGCGGGTTAGGCCCCGCGAGGCGGACAGCTTTCTGGAACAAGCGTGTGAATCTTTGTCTATGGTGGCTGGGACTACTGTATACATTGAGCATGTATACGCTTTGTTGCGATATGTTTCCAGGGAGGATTTCGACCATAACGTGCTCAATTTCGGGCACATTGAGACTGTGCGCTGTGCAGGTAATCTTGTTAGCGACCAAGGTGGCGATACCGCGTCCTCCCGAGGGGCCGGGCAACCACTGGTATCCGGAAAACGTGGCGGTTGGTACTACAGTCTCTTGTAATAGCATGATGTGAGGTTTGGCTTCGTGGCTACGGAGGTATTGCTGCAGGAAAGCTTTCTTGTGGGTGAAGCTCCTGCAGTTCCATTGCCAGATTCGCAACTCGTCAATTGGCCTGGCCATCTTGAAGCATTAAGAGTTGGCCTGAGCACCCGGCGGGTGCATAAGGGCCGCGTGATGCGGTGGACTGGGCACGGCTGTACGTTGCGACAACGGCTTATCCGCGGCAACGGCAGGGGCGACGACGTGATCAAGATATTGCTCCACTTGGCCCAAACGATTACCGTGTACCGCGAGAGTAGACTGCACGAGAGCTATGCTTTCGCCAAGAAAGCGAAGGCTTTCTTTAATCGCCGATAGCGTGCTCTTAATGTCGTCTAACTCTTCCTTTAAAGCTGGCTGGTTGTGGGCGACCGCGCGTTTCTTGGGTGCGCTCTCGCCGTCGTCGTTACCAACGCCTACGGGTTGCGGCTGCAACGGAGTGACTGCATTGTCGTCGTTGTCGGTTGGGGGCATAGCAGCGCGTGCGTTTCTGTCAGTTTTTAGTTCGGCAATTGCGACTGTGAGTTTGCGTATTGTTTCTTTCATCATCGCATTTTCCTGCTTTAAGATCGCTATCTCAGAGGTGTTGTGTGTATCATGCTCTGGGAGTGATCCCGACCCTACCTGTGATGTAGTGTTTCCTTTTCTCCGGACGGCGTCCGCCCAAGTGAGAGGTCCCCGCTTATTCTTGCTGACGTTGCCTGGCGATGGTGGTGCCGATGGGCTAGGCGATCGTTGACGCGAGACCCCGGTGAGACTGGGGTGAGGCCTGGAACTGGCATGAGGCCCGGAACCTGAGTGGGAGCCGGAGCGTGATCCGTGTCGGGAACCTGAACGGGAACCGTGACGTGAACCAGAACGAGACCTGGAGTAGCCTCGCGATATAGATCTGGTTGGGGTCCCACTTCGCGCGCTGCGGGAGTGGGTCCGAGGGCGGCTCTGGGACCTCGATACACGCATTGTGCGGTTCCTGGGACGACTCCGGGATCGGGACCGGGATCGGCTGCCATTGGGTCGACCATCTGTAAAAAGCTTCGAGGCCTGGTCGTCGTCAGTGGTTGCATTGAACTCGTTCATTGCATCGTAACTGTTGTGTCGCATCGAGTGTGCTCGCTCCCATCGTCGTCGGCGCACCACGTATGGAATGTGGTAGCGTTCTTTACATTCCCTGTCGGCAGTGAGGTGGGTTCCTCCGCAAAGCTTGCATGTTGGTGTGCAGCGGTGTTCCTTTTCGGGGTTCGGCACGCTGCAGCCTCTGCAGATAACGTCTCCAGGGTTCGGGCACACGTCCGCTCGATGGCCGAGCCGACCGCAGGCGTAGCAAATATCCATCTGTCTACGGTATAGTGTACATTGAAGTAGCACCGATCCGTATCGCACAAAATTGGGCACACGATGTCCATCGAAGGCCACGATCACTGCAGTGGTACTTCCGATGCGCTTGGCAGCCAAAGCTAGTGGATTGCGGTCGTTGACAATCTTCGCATCAATGTCCGCCGAACCGTCTTGCACGGGAATCCCTCGAATGACACCTTTGCATGTAGAATGTGGTGCCGCTTCGTAGGCACTAACTTCATAGGTCTTGTCAGCGATGCGAATTTCTTTAACGCGCACGTAGCGATTAGCATTGTCTCTCTTCGGCGTGCTTGCTACTAAGATATTCTGTTTAATATTGGGGCAGAGCGTGTCTGCTTGCTGCTCCGATGGGCTGATACCTGCCGAAGTCGAAATGGCTTCAGCGATTGTCGTTGGGCCAACCCTAGCGATGTCAAGACCCCTCTCTGGGTCTAATGATAATGCGGATGTCATTCTTTGGTAGGTGAGGCATTCGGCTTTCTCGAATAATCTTGTTCTTCACATTTTCTCTGTTGCGGGGCTTGTGCTCGTTGCGTTTCAGAGCGCTATATGACGGCACACGTTTGGAGCCTTCATTTTTTGCTCGGCGACACGAGGCGGTCTGCCAGCCTTGGTCTGGCGTGATTTCTTCAGGGTCAATGTCTTCCCCTGTCACTTGGTACTCCATCGCTCAGCGAGACAGTGCGGCTACGGGGCGCGCGAGCAAGCACGCGCCACGTTAGAGCAAAGAAGATACTCGTCAGGGCTAGCTGGCGGCGGGCGAGCGACGATGGCGGAGGCGAAATAAAATGCAAGAAGCAAGCACTCACTGCGCGCAAATTGTGTCGGCAGAGTCCCTGTGTCTTCTGGAAGTCGTTGCACTAATATGACGCTGAAATCACAAAGTGGCGTCGCAAAAACGTTGAAAAAAGCAGGAGCCGTAGTGGAAGCGTTCGCACACTTCGGCTTCTTCTTCTTCCCTCTCAAGACTACAATATTGGCATGCAAAAAGTAAGGTTATCATTGCTTTCCTAAAACGCACAAGATAGGCGTGCGTGCTCGTGTTAATGTAGTGCCTTCCGCCTCTATAAGAAACTGTCTAAACGTTGTTTGTTCGATAGCTATGATACCAAAATGAAAGAAGAACGCGCCAAAAAACTTTGGATTGGATTTTACAGCGAAAGCTGTTGTGCAATCATAACAAGGATCACGTATGTCGTAGTTGTCAACCACCGCCGCCAGAGTCCGTAACTTCTATTGTACGAAAGGAAAAAAAACACCAAGAACACAACGGAATCCGAACCCGTTTTTCTGTGTGCCAGCCGAGTATTCTACCACACAGCCACGTTTCTTTTTTTAAGTCAGAGCCACACCGGTGCTTGAAACTCTGGCAAATTAGCATTCGACAGGCTTGATGTCAGAAAAGGAATCGCCCTAATATCAGTAACAAAGCCTTTTAGAGCAGGAAAGCAACAACTAGCTGTCACACAATGCAAATTGTGTAACGAGCAGGGTCTTTCAGTCTTCAACCCGTCACTTCATAAATAGTTTTTCATGTTTGTCAGCCAAAGCCTGACAAACTAGACAAAAATTCTCTCAAGCATGTAGCGGGCACCATGCTTCTCCACAGATTGATGAAGGCTGGCATATTTAATGCCTCCCTAGTACCTGCAACACAAAAATTTAGATGATTTATGGCGTTGTGGGTAACATTCAAGTGTGCTTGTAGAAATTTCTTAAAAAGTGTCTAACAAAGGTTCTGTTCCAGCTTTTGCTGTGACTGTGCTGCGCGTTGCACGCAGACATGGCGTTTTTTTTCTGTAGAAAGTGTCTGCAGAAAGCGAAGAAGCTCGAGACATAAAAAAGGAGAAACTACAAAGCAATAAAAAACAAATAGAAAATTGTTTAAAGCAAGATGAAGAGGCAATGGACATAAAGAACTTGTCTAATCTCCTAGGAGACAAGAAAAAACAAGAACGGTAGTGAGTGAGTGAGTAGAAACTTTATTGAACATGTCCGGCGTCATTGAGCGGGGTGGGGCTACAAGCACCCCGGCCTAGGTGACGGCCTCGAGTCCTTGGACCCGGGCGGTATCCTGGGCATGCCGGACGGCCCTCAGTTGATCGGCAAGGTCGTGGCTGAGCAGAGCCGCCTCCCATCGCGCCTCGCGGTTCGAGACCGCCATGTCTACCGGGTTCGTAGGGGGCTGCTGCGCGTTACCGGTACACTTCCACAGCAAGTGCTGCAGCGTCACTCTGGCTCTGCACGCCTTACACGCGTCGGACGCATAAATGCCTGGGTAGCAGAGGCGAAGGATCACCGGATTCGGGTACGTGTGTGTCTGTAGTTGTCTCCAGGCAACCTGCTGTTTCTTGTTTAGTTTGGCGTGGGGTGGTGGATATTTGCATCTGTTCAGTCTGTAGTGTTGCGTGATGTCTCTGGAAGTGGTCATGCGATCCGCCCACGTTAATTCCCGCATCGCTGTCGAAGTGTGCGAGACATCGGGACTGTCGGCAGGCGTCGCAGCTCGGCGTGTAAGTCCTCGAGCCGCGGCGTGGGCAGTCGCGTTGCCCGCAAGCGGAGGGTTCGTGTGGGCGGGGGTCCATACGAGGAAACTGTCGTTTTTGCGGCAGATGTTGCGTTCGTGAATTTGGAGAATGCGGGCCGCTTCGCGGGAGATCCGGCCGCTGGCGTAGTTGCGTATCGCCGCCTGCGAGTCGCCTATTATCACCTCGGCGTCCGTGGTGGCTATCGCGAGGGCTATGGCAGCTTCTTCGGCTGCCTCCGTCTCTTCCGTGCTATCATCGCACTCGTGACACAAGTTCCTACATGATTCGTGATCGCGACCGCGAAGCCGCGGTGGCAGTCGTAACGGGCCGCGTCCACGTAAACTGTGTCTTTGCTATTGCCGAATTTCTTTTCAAGGTCTTGGGCGCGCCTGTTGCGCCGACCGATGTGATGTGTCGGGTGCATGTTCTTAGGCAACGGCAGAACGACGATGCGCTCGCGAATACGTCTGGGTATCCCGACCTTTTCGCCGCGCTGCGTATGGTAGTTGATACCTAGTGTCTCGAGGATGTGTCGACCAGTTCTGGTCTTCACCAGACGTTCGTACTGGGCGATGTTGTGTGCTTCGATAATCTCATCTAGAGTATTGTGCAACCCCAGCTCGAGAAATTTTTCCGTGCTGGTATTGGCCGGTAATCCGATTGCGCGTTTGTACGCCTTGCGGATGAGACAATCTAGTTTGTTGCGTTCAGTCGCCTGCCACTTGAGGTAGGAGGCGACGTACGTTATATGGTTCATAACGAAAGCATGTACCAGGCGAATGGTATTGCTTTCCTTCATTCCGCTATGCCGATTTGTTATTCGTTTCAGCAACCGGATTGTTTCATTGACCGCGCCCTCTAGTCTGCGAACGGTTTCTGTCCGCCAACGGCCACAACGGCGAAGAACGGGAAGAACAAAAGAAAAGAATAAATGCTAAAAGAAACACATATAAGAATAAGTAAACCACACGAATATTGATTTATTCTATTGGATAGCGAAAATTGGGAAACAGACAGGTGAGATGGTAAAAGCTTGGTCAAGTTCTGACAAGCTGTATGCGCTATTCGTCTATCTGATGGCGCAGCTTTTCTTGACATAGTGCAACGTGCATATCTTTTTTGACATTGACGAAGTGCAGCGGAGATGCCGACATAATAATTTAGATAGTGACTCTAAATATCTAATAAAATTTTGCAATTCAGCCTCATTATTGGTACTGACGCTTGCTTAAGAGAGAGAGAGAGAGATTCACGCAGTTTGCTTTTGCTTACTCGCATCCATCCTTGCTACAATAGACAACGTAATTTTTTTGCTCACATCTCTGCCGCTGTCTGCAGAATAGTGGAGGTTTGATTTCTTTGCCTCGGCTAATCAAGTGTCGTGCGGATTTCTAAGCGTCTCGAACGTGTGCGTGTTCCTTCCAGCCACAAATATGCGGAAACCCGCTCTGCACGCGAGTTGACACGCTAGTTTCCACTCCCCTTCTAGTTGACGAATGCAAATCGGGTTCAAGCTGATTCACTTAGAAGGCCTTCCCAAAACTGGCCTAATCGTTCTGAAGTCTGTGTGTGTATGCGCTGAACTGCATAAGTTTATGTTTGCCCTTTTTCCATAACACTTTCGAGACGTGTCTGATAAACTCTGTTGTCGCTGTAATATACGCAAAAACGCTAGCATGTTCTGTTATGTACAGTGCTTAGGTAACGAATAATACATCCCTTTGTAGACATCAGTTCAAGAGTTGTAAACTTTGTGAATCGGTGAATAATACAATAATATCTGGCGTTTTACGGCCCCAAAGCACGACTTGATAATGAGGAACGCAGAAGTGGCGGGTTCCAAAAATAAAAACCATGTGTTGTTCTTTGACGTGCACTTGCATCGCACACAACACGGGCCTGTGTACCATTTTGCCATTATTGAAATGTGCCCGCCGTGACATGGTTCGAACCCATTACCTTCGGCTCAGCAGTTGATCGCCATAACTACTATAATGCATCACTAATACACACAATGCGAGCTAGAGAAGGCTACTCAAATACTTTAATGGAAAACAACCGCGCATAAAAACTTTCGAGTGTTCGATAGTCTTCGTTGCTTTCAGGGGCGCTTTCTTACTATTCAGTAAGCTACTCTGGATATTTTAGCTTAATAAATACTGTGCATACAATGTCAAGATCGGCATTTGCAGCCTAATTTGCAATATAATCAGCAGCTATTACACTCTTGACGTCTTCTGATAACCGTGTAACGTTACCGAAGGATGTCTTTGAGAACGTTTAAAATGATAATACCAGCCCCTCACTCTCTATGTTGATAAGGTTTGGGATAAAATTCTGGATTCGACTCTTTAATGAAGCTGATCATCGCGAACCACGTCACTCTCATGGCACTGTTATTGAAGCCTGGATATGTTCACAGTGCATAAGCTCTAATACCTACACCGGAGTTCTTCATAGTTTAGCTGCTTTGCAAAATGTGAAGGTTACAAACGAAGGCGAAGTTAATATTGGCAAACACTCGGAAAAAGGTTTTATATAATTCACTTGCTCATTCTTACTCAGCTTCAACTGCCACGCAGATCACGCATATTCTGTGCTGGTGAAGCTGGATATTTTCAAGTCACGAAAAACAACTCTGCTGACTACATGCAGGTTTCCAAAACGCTAAACCATTCATCAGCGTCACTCACAACTGTTTTTTTCATGGCCTGTATTGTACAAATCATGCTTTTTTACTAAAGCAGTAATTCAGCCAAGGTTTTTTGAGGCTATAATACCGAAAGCAATGCTAGTTTCCTGTTAAAACAGGACTGCATCTAGAGCCCACTTTAATGTGCATACTTCGAATAAAAATACGAATTCAAAGAAAACAAACCACAAGAAAACGAAGACGTCTCAAAAACGATATTATTCTTCAAAAACAAAAAAATTGTTATGTCAGGACCATGCTGTCTATCGCGAAATCTTTGCGTTTGTCCTTCCGTGAAAGCACGTCTCGTCGTTTTTTTTTTACTACGAATATATTAATAGCAAGCAAAAAAGTTGATCCTAGATTACATTACTGGGGAACAACCGAGCACTCTTAAGGGCATTACTGGTCAAACCCCAAAATATAAAATGAGGGGCTTTCACGACCAATACACTAAGCAGTTTTCAGTTAGGCAATACACACTATAGTTATGCTTAGACTATAGTCACTACTTAAATACAGCGAACAAAATGGTCATACGCAGGACATTTTAAAAGAGAAGGCTTCGCTTCAGAAAAAAAAAGTGTTGTCTCAATCAGTCGAAATAACTTTTTTCAGAGAACAGACAACAGCGCACGTCTTCACGCTTGACTTCGTATTTGTTTATATATCATTCACACTTTATTTCAATTGAATACGCGGACATATCATTCCCATTTAATCGACTTCAGTTGTCTTTTCACAATTTATTGGGTTTAGTTTACTTACATTCACGTGTGACCACCATATGCAAATGTGTATATCGTGTAGTCATTTTGTGGATAATGTATATCAAATCTTAACAAATTTAAAATCTAATTCTCACTTGTAGTATGCGAGTATCCGCTATCTGTGACTTTTGGTGCCATTACTGCTACTAGCTCTCAAAACAGATTCGTCTACTCACAAGTCTTCTGAAGCGTTCAACTCAATATCCAGGAGCTCTGTGTGTCATTGAATATCCATTTGCGTTTTAGTATATCCAACGAGACGCTGGCATACGTTAGTGAAGTTCCCGATGCGATTTGTTTATATAGTAGGCTTCCAGCTTGAGCCGACACTGCTGCTGACGTCGCTCACTTCGAAGACGCTTGCTGTTTCAACGATGAGAGCAAGCTCGACAGATTTGATAGTCCTCGACTGCCACGCACCTTTCTTGGTGTAGTTATGGTAAACAGATTACGTGTCCTCATAGTGAATAGTGATTCCTGGAACACGAAAAGGCTTTTGCGCCTGCTCAAAGTGAGCAACAGTGCCTGAATAGCAATATGGAAAGCAACTCGGTATTCGATGGCGGTCTCTTTATGATAGACCTCACTCATCGGACTGTGCGAGAGAGTTTGTTCGTAAAGATCTATTGCGGAAATATTGAAGCAGCAAAATATTAAGGCTCGACGGGATGAAGTTCTGCCGTTTAATAATGCCCACAAAGGTACTGAAAGTACGGAACCGCGATATGAGATAGTTTGGTGGGGCCATAGTTTGGTGGGGCCAAGTGCTTTCCTGCCTCCAGTATACAAATAGGGCACCTTTGAGCCCAATGCAACATAAAATTATCCACAGTTCTGTTTCATTACCCGAACTCGCCAGAAATGAGCTTCTGCATTTTGTTTGGCATATATAAGCGTTTAATCTGAATAGATTTTGCTATACATTTGCTGCAACTTGCAAAATATATTATCTGGCAATTTTTTTAAAAGCCAACAGTAAACAAAGTAATGCTGATGCCAACTGTGTGGTAATCCCACAAAATTCGACCCAACTGCATATCTGTTCCGTACTACACGATTGAATGACGACGCTGAAAAAAATAGTCATGAAGGTTTTAAGAACACCTCTGATTGGTAGAAAGAAGTATATTTAAAAACACCAGACCTGCGTAAAAGGCGGCGCGCAGTCACAGCGAAAGCTAGAAGATCGGCTTTTCAGAGCCTTTTCTAAACACTCACTGGGTAACTACTGCACTCACTTGATAGCCACTAGGGCATTAATAATATACTTTTGGGTAGTAGGCCGGCCTTCGAAATGCTATTTTTCGTCATTCTCCTGAGAAGCGTGGTATTTGCTAAACACTTTCAAAGAACTTCGTGCCAATGGTTCATGCAGTGGCTGACGACGATGAGGAATTATGGCTGAAGTGGGTATACTTCACAGTTATTAGGGAAAAAAGAACAAGCTCTTGTAAGGAGTTCGAGCATTGTACGGCCCACTCGTTACGCTATTCGCATTGTGTGATGACTGGTTTTTCTTTCGCTGTTTTATAAAGCTTTATAAGTCGTATTACAGCGATTGCTTTACCGGCATCAAGCCTGCCCAAGGCAAGTTTGCCAACTCGTCACAAGCACCAGCATAGCTCAGTGGTAGAATATTTGGTAGGCAACCAGTGGACCTGGGTTCTAGCCCCACTGTGTCTCTGGTGCTAGGTAGTACAACAAGCCACAAGCATTGGTGTAACTCAGTAGTTAGCACTCAACAAACCCGTGTTTCGAGCCCAACTGTGTCCTTGGTGCTAGGTTTTTCTTCTATTTTTGAGCGCAGGGGTGACGGACGCCGGTGGTGGCGGCGTACAACTGCGCGTGACCCGAGTGGTGATCTCACAACAGTATTCACTTTAATAATGATCTTTATCATTTATCTTCTTTCAGTAAAGTTCTCGAAAGCCTGTGGTTACGGTATGTGGACAGGTGACCCGATTGAAGAAATAATTTTTAGCCATAGTCTGTGAGTTGTCTTCAAAGGCAGGGATGGATAGTACATGAACCCCTCTCCTTTCACGCCTGAGATGGTGGCCTGAAGTTTTTAGACCAGGGTGGCATTTTCGGCTTGCAGGTTGGCTCAGAGCTGGTTAATCAGGTAGTAGTTGATGAGTGTCAGCTCCGAGCGGCAGTGACACCTGCTTAGTTTTATTGCATTTTCAGCTGCAATGTGATATACAACATGGCTATAGGTACTGCCATTATGCAAGAACAATTGTTTTATAAGTGTTTTCCTGCAGTATCATCATGCTAAGCGAACCAACGATCGACCAATACAATTGGAAGATTCAAGCTTTCTGCAGCTGAACTTCTGGCTCATAAACGAACGAGTACTGCAAGTATCTAACTCGCGTATTCAGGATGTCTCCTTGAAATAAACTTACTTGCCAACGACTGATGTCAGCACGTTCTAATCTTGTTTTTCGCTGCATTGAAGGCGGTGAAGAGTCAAGTTCATGTCAAGGATAATTTCTCAACACGGGGTAAATCTACAGCACGCCGATGCTGTTGCGTATTTTGTTGCATGGGTTAATACAAGCATGAATAATATGGCGGAAACGCTTTACAGTTCTAGTAGTAAACTCTCTATATTTTAAAATTCTTTTTATTCAAGCTTACAAGCCAGCCAGTACTACGCCGGACGCTGCAAAAACTACTGTAACGGCGTAATATGAGTCATCCCGCCGTCACTGCAGTTAGAAAATCAGATTTACTTTTCGCGTCAAACCTGTGACTTGACTTCTCGTGTGCTATATATACATAATCTTTTACAATTTATGAATATGTTTCATATTTTGATAGTTTCTCACCTTTTAGCAAAAGATTTTAGATATGTATTTGCCTGCGTGTTGGTGCAGTAATAATGGTGCTACCTGCTGACCCCAAAGTCGCGGGTTGGATCCCCGCAGCAGAAGTCGCATCTCGATGGTTAGAATTCCGCGCGATGTCAACGCACGTAAAAGAACACCTGATTGTCAAAATTTCGAAAGACCCTTTCGACGTGCGTTATCTTTTATGTTTTTGCTTAAATTTTGCGACTTATACCTGTGCCGCTTGGACCGATCCTTGGCTTGCAGTATTGAATAAATAAATGTAAATAAATAAATAAATAAATAAATAAATAAATAAATAAATAGGGACACGGAAACCAGGCCGAATTTTATGGGAAGGTAATGTTTCCCTAAGTACCTTTACCTTTTGAAGTAGTTGGATTAATTATGTAGCAGTTCGTTCGTAAACTGAGAACAATAGTTTATTGTAAAAAATTCACAGCACATCCACGGAGTAAATATGATGTGGGACGAAACGTTGATCTATCCGTCCATCCGTCCGTGTGTCTGTCTATCCGTCTCTTCGCACCTATCGGTCCTCTTTATTCATCAACATTACAAAAGCCACTAAGGCCCTCTAGTGATGTTACTTCTAAGAAGATATACATGCAATGCCATCTAGTGAGCGATTCTGAAAACTAACTATGAGTGGCTACTGCAACATACTATATGGCCCACAGTCTGCGCTTTGCCCCTGAAATGAGCCAAACGCTCCATCTGCCTAAATTGAGCTGAGCCACAATCATTAAACCAGCGCGGCTTCAACAATCGTGATCCAAACCGCCAACATGAGTTCTTAGAATCTGTTTCATCTTTGTCTTAGTTCCTTTCTTATCGTTTACGTTTTGCAGTTAGTTTTTATTTTAAGAGTGAGCAGGAACTCACTAAAAAGTATGGTGTTGGCAGGCCAAACTCGAATGTAAGCGTAAGAGGTCGATTTTTATTGTGTCTACCCCTTAGTGTTCTTTGTCGTGTTTAGGGCTACAGTATCGGGTCCTTCTATCGTTGAAGATGGTATGATTGAAATAAAATGCATATTAAATAAAGGTATCGGACACCGATTTATTTTTTATGAAGCAGAAGTGATCGGCAACCGTAGGTCATAAAATGAGCTAGAACGTAAATCGAGCTGAGAAGATGCAGTGCAGTATCACTTTTTGAGGCATTCAACAGGTGCCTAGAAGAAGGAAATAATGCTGGCAGTTCACAGTACAGTGCACTTTTCGCCATGAAGGACAACTGACTATTCGAGTCTGCCCATCACTATTACGCCCGAGGGAAGCAAGCGAACAATAATTTTGCGTCAAAATATTGGGATGCTGTCTGTACATTTGAGTTTTTTCTGGCTTATTTTTTGAGTTAAGCCACGCCCAAGTTGATTGATCAAATATATAACAGCTGAAACAAGCTTATACCAATAAATACCGAGGATAATGAGCCATAAAATTTTTAGTCGCATGATGGATTTCTGGTATTTGTTGCGAAAAAGCACACTCACAAAAAAAAAACCTTTGAGGCCTGACCATGTTGTCAGTAGCCAAAAAGTGCGTTTTTTTCAGTTTTAATTAAAATGCATTTGGCTTCTGCTGAAAAAAAAAACAAAACCTTACTTTCGATCTCTAACATTATTCCCGCCGTTACGTCATAGTCACCGATTTACTTTAATAGCGTAAATGCACTCTTCCTTTTTTTTACTAGTAGTATTAGTGTTATACGAAACAGTTTTTTTTCCACTTGAAATAATTTTTCTGCCCATGGGAGCTCCAATTAGTGGCGCTTAGCTTTAAGCGCGGATATTGCCTGACAAAATGAAGATTTACGATGACGTAGGTTAATTGCTCGCATCAATAATAGAGCCATTATTCTTTATCAAGTTTCAAAGGAGGATGATGAAAGGGGATGCACAGGCAAGGTGTAGTTGATAAGGGCCAGGTAAATATGAATTGTCAACCGGTTATTAGAGCGGTTTTTTTTCTGACACGCGGCAGGGAAATTTAAAAAATGGCGAATAATAGTTTGCACTTCTTTCGGCTCTGTCCTTTCCACTACTCTTTATTTGGCAGTAGTATTTTAGTATCAATACTTTTGTTCGGCAAATCAGCCTCTGTCGCGCTGCGTAGAGACACTCTGGTACAAAGTGGCTGTAACTTGATCACTTTATTGCTTGTTTGAGGTGTCACCATTCAAAATATTTCAAAATATGTTTGTTTTTCAACGCATTGCGCAGACGTGAAAGGCATAAAATGCAAATAAACAAATCTCTGAAAAAGCATTCGATTCTGGTACGGTAAACTGTCTATGAAATCTAATCAATATATATTTCTTGTGGGAACCACATATAACAAGTTTATTACATCGTTTATCTCGCCATTTTCTGCGTTTTATTCTACCCTATTTGCTTTGATGACGGTTTGAATGAGCTCCTCTACAAAAATCAAGTGAATGGTGCCTGTATATCTGATCTAATCGACAAAGATTCAATCTGCACAGCTTTTAAGAATTTTGGGTAAAGGAACTTGCTTTTTAAGGCTCACTTCAGTATCTGTTGTATTATTGCGCTATCATTTCCTTTAGGTAATATCATAGCCATTTATTCACTCCAATGCTATTTATAAACTACAGAACTGCTTTTCCGGCTCGGATACCTGGGCATGCAAATGGTCGCAAAACAATGCAGATTACGCGTGGAGCGGCCACTTGTTATCGAGATCCTCGCTGTGGCGGATGCAGCGAACAAACAACTTATAAGCGTATGATGGGCAGCGAGAACTGCACCTAATTTGAACAAAGATTCATTGTGAACTGTACCGTTATTTTTATCCCAATTCTCGAAATGCCATTAGCAACATATCCTATACTGTTACCCCGCCGCGGTGGCCTAGTGGCTAAGGTACTCGGCTGCTGACCCGCAGGTCGCGGGCTCGACTCCCGGCTGCGGCGGCTGCATTTACTATGGAGACGGAAACGTTGAAGGCCCGTGTGCTCAGATTTGGGTGCACGTTAAAGAACCCCAGGTGGTCGAAATTTGCGGAGTCCTTCACTATTGCGTCTCTCATAATCATATGCTGGTTTCGGGACGTTAAATTCTACATATCAATCAATCAATCAGTCAGTAAATCAATCAATCTTCTAAAATTTTTCAACACCTTCCCTTCATAATAGCATTAGGTGAGCGCAGGGTGATAGGAAGTGACGGTGCAGGTTAAGGGGCAGGCAACGTTCGCAGCACCGATTGCATCTGGTGAGGAAAAATAGCGGCACAGCCGCGTCGAAATATAGATCGCTTCGATGCATATACACACTTAGGAAATCAGAGCACGTAACACCGAGTTACCAATAACAGACACAGATCACATAAGTAAAACTTTTGCCTCAAAAAATCAAAGGGTGTTGTCTAAATCCCATATTATGACATATAATCATGTTTAATAATAGAAGTGTTCATTTTCAGGCTTCACTTATTCACAGACAATTTTCACAGACAGTAGAATTCCGAAAAGGTAATAAGAATGCTACTCATATTCCGACACTGAGTTATTAAAGAAGAGTATGAGAAATAATTTACCCTAAAATTTCTATTGTCATCATTTCACAAGTGTCATAAAATCAATGCAGAGTGTATGAAGCTTTAAGGCATGCTTTCAACGAGCGCTAATATTCTCCTTCAAGGAGTTCATGTTTCGGAAACACAAATGCAGAAAACGTACATATTCAACCAATATAGCACCACACTGCAGTGCTCGCGAGCGTTTTGATCGCGGAGCAACAAAACAGGTACATGTGCCTTATTATATCCCCGTTTATGTGAAGAGCAGGCGCCATGAGTGCTATTTTCTCGAAATAGAAACATGTTTTGGGACATCAATAACGGCTGTGCCGTCTTCGTGTGACGTTATCTTCGTGGGGAGAAGCAATGATGGGAAAAGGGTCGATCCCCGGTCGACCACCCAACATTGATGATGTCGTAACGTGTATCCCAGGGGTGCGATTGGTACGTTCTTATTGTAGACAGTCACCACGCTACTCAAAGTTGGGCGAAAAAATAATTGCCATTTCCTAAACTTTAACGTTACGCCCCGCCGTGGTGGTCTAGTGGCTAAGGTACTCGGCTGCTGACCCGCAGGTCGCGGGATCAAATCCCTGCTGCAGCGGCTGCATTTCCGATGGAGGCGGAAATGCTGTAGGCCCGTGTGCTCAGATTTGGGTGCACGTTAAAGAACCCCAGGTGGTCAAAATTTCCGGAGCCCTCCACTACGGCGTCTCTCATTATCATATGATGGTTTTGGGACGTTAAACCCTACATATCAATCAATCAAACTTTAACTTTAGCATTCGCCCGATAAACTCGTTATTGAGTTAGCATAGGTTTTTCAGAGTCCAATCTTATCATGATATGAATGGTTGAGCATCAGTGCAATAACATGTGTAGTGGAGGCGTATAACTTAAGTCGGTCTCAAAGAACCTGGTGTACAAGATCCAGCGAAAAACACAGAGAAAAACACGCCCCCCCCCCCAAAAAAAAGGCAGTTGAACTCTACCCAACTGAAGAGGCTATAGTATTTTTTAATTATTGTACGGTTTCCAAGTAAGCTTAGTGTCAGCGTTACTCGTGTTATAATTAGTATACACGAACAATACACTTGACATATTAGCCACTTGACAAGGCCACATGAAATATTAGCAAGTCAGAGCTTTGAAGTTTGCGAGGGCGACGTCATTGACTTCGTGTGCTTTGCTACCCGTAAATACTGCTGGCAAGTTTGATGAAGACGCATGTTTAGGGCAGAATTCTTTGCGAAGGAATAAAAAAGGGGTTGTGTCACGTATTTCTGTAATTCGTTTTTTAAATTGATTCATCTCGGAAACTCACGGCTAGTGTTTTAAAATCACGCGATAGTGTGGTAAAGAAATAGCTTTAAAATAAATCCCTCAATTTTGTTAACGTGCTTAAGTATCAATAAATAAAGTGTCTGCCACTTGAAGCAATTAAAACCCAAGGCATCAAGCAGGCTATCAGTATTGTGCAAGAAACAAAAAAACTGCGAAAACACCAGAAAAGAACTAAGAAAGAACTTTCACTTGCAAAGTATCATTAGTGCTACTGCAAGAGTGAATGTGCATTTATCCTTGCCTTCAATTTTCGCTCGTTTCAAGGCAAACGCCTTACATACCTTATCAAACGTGAACATTCACCGCTGATATGGGCGTCCTAGGGCGTCGGCGTCAACACGAGAGATGGTAAAAATGATCATTACGTAAATATGTATCCGTCCAAAGTCATCATGACGTAAAAATTTGCTGAATCTTGATGTTATCGTGCCAGCACCCAAAATTGTCATCAGATATTAACGCCACTAGGCGAAATGTGTGCTGATCACGGAGACCATGCAAAGCCAGTAGTGCAAAAGGCTTGTGAAGCCTCCAATTAAAAAGACCGTGCAACTCCACTTTGTGGGAAGAATGGTTCAGGACATAGTTTTCTATAAATACACTAGAAGGAACTCTGGTGCTAGTGTCTATGGCAGCTGCGACACACAGGGTATAATCGCACGTGGGAATGATAGGTAGTACTGAGATTTTCCTATTCTACGTTTTTGGCTTTCTTTTGATATGGTTCAGGAGGCACGGGAAGCTCAAATACGTTCACTACAGAGAAAAGAAATTAGATGCCTTTCGCCTTCTAGTCGAATAAGGCAAATAAATCCAACCCTGTAGTTTTTATTTCCACCTAAGCATGAACCGACGCTCTAGCTCTTCATGCTTGTCATATGCTTATTAAGTTAAAAGCTACATTTTTTATCTATTTTTAGTTGTTCAATGCCTGCGTATTGGTGTACTGCGGTGCTCAAATGATCAAAGAAGCATCGGCGAAGCCTTTTGCTAAATTAGGTGCTGTGGATGACATGGAGTCGTTTGTTGACGTTATCAAATTCCCGCAATTTATCAGAGGCAGGCACTTCTGAAACATGTGCTGTAGGCGAAGTCTGTGGTATATATAAAGGTAAAAGCATTGAAATTTCGCTCCACCAGCAGAACTCATTCGAGCAATAAAAACAAACAAAAAACTAGGCTAACATAAACTAAGATTTCAAACAAAATAAGATGCAAATGAATGTTTATTCTTCCGGAAAAGACTGATTTCTTTATTCCCATTACCCCCCAAAAGGAAATGAAGCGTGGGAAGTCGGACTGCGATTCCACTAGTAAAGAAAGAAAGAGCTCCCTATCGTGAGTCCACTGAAATTTTGTGTGCTTGGATAGATTTCAAAGCAACGTTATCCCGAAAAATCATTTCGAGTTCTTGAGTGTACTTCACACACGGATTGAATCGTGACTTCATTTTCTTTGTGCATCCACTGCTATGCAGAATTTTTTGAGAAAGCCATGCTACTTCGCAGAGAATACGCTCTGTAAATATAATTTTAGCTCTGATGTACGCATTCGAGTAAAATTGCGCGAGTGTAACCAAACTGACGACGGTGGAGACAAAAGTATGTGGTTTCCTCAGCCCTAAATGGTCCTGTTTCAATCCGCCAGTAGTATTCGTTCATATACAGTGAACCATTCTGAACGAAAACAGCCCTAGAATGCGTGGCAGTAAACCAAAGTTCGTGCCGCTATTATCGAAAAATCAATCTTAGCTGTTGCGCTTGCTTTAGAAACCTCGAAATTTTCATATCACATCATTGAACTTAACTAGGCGTATAAACTGCTTCTTTTCTCGAGGGATAATGCATCAGACATTTTCGAGTACCACCAGTCTTTGCTCTGCTTGTATATTATAGAGACACAAGTGATGTACGTGCTGCCGACAAAAGAACCTGAGTAGACGTTCCCAATGATGACTGCGCGGCGAGAGTGCTCAGTCAAGCTCACGAAGCTGCAGTCCTTATCTTCTCATTTCCTTTTCCGGCTCGCATTCCCGCCTCGCGCTGGTGGGCGTGTAGTATACGAATCGATTTAGTGTGGGCAAAATCGAGCTTCTCCTGAATGGTTGCCTTGATTGAAGATGATTGAAGAGAGAGGCATGGTGCGCGACCGAAATTACTATTCGGCTATAGAATCATGCTGGTAGGAACGTTCGTTGTGATTTACGTACAGAAATAATATTTAGGGCATGTATAAAAGTGATCCAATATTTAAAATACAGAGCTCACGTTTCGAATTGGATTCCTAGGAACAGCTCCTGATACAACTATGGCGTTCCAATTTTTGTTTGTGGCCAAGCTATCTCAACAATGCCTTTGCTGTATACAAACAAAATCTACTGAAGCGCTTCTATCTGTTCAATATTTCTCATCTGAGAAGCAGCAATAGAAGTTCTCATGTCTTCTTGTGCATTTCTCTCTATGGTGGTACTGCCCGTACTTATGCACAGGTATGTCGCATATCACTACTGTCTGCAGCCGGTGACCAACTTTTATTGTCTCACCTGGATTTCAAAGCATACCGTGTGCCTGATGACTGAACAGATTGTCCAAACAGTTCGCACAAACTTCCAATCAAAATTGGCAGTGTAGCGAAAAATAAACAGCATAGCGTCCTTGATTGTATTGTAGTTTCACGAAAATGTTCTAATAATTTGTGGTGGATTATCGTTCGCTCCATCATTTTGTCTTTCACCTATTTGTTAAAAACAGGCAGCGAACCAAAACTCATATTATCTATCTATATTGTCCCTAATAGTTGTATACTTTGTCGGATCCCAGTCGACAAGGTTCCGGTTTTCTGGTGAAATAGGGTTCAAAGTTATACAAATATATATCGACAAGCACATTCTTACCGTTTTCACAAAGTTGTATTGGCATTATTGCGCAAATATTCTGCGTTTATTTGCACTGCATGCTTTGGGCTTTCTTTTTATTTATTAGGTACATATTTCTAACTGAAACCAAATTCCATCACTAGGATTGTTGCTTGGTGGTGATTATCAGAGTGCCTCGTTACCTAACAAGTGCAAGGCGAATAAGACATTCGGTAGACCACGAGGTCTAACTCAGGTCTAATTTCTTTCACGTTTGCTCTCAGGTAAATATCAGGCCAAAGGATAAGAAAATCCATGTGCATGTTCAGATAAACAAGTGTGGCGAAGTACCTCGCGCAAGTAAGATAGCCCCTTCTCCGAAATTGATATATATGCATACACCGTTTGCATTAATAGCTCATTTTAGCAAGTGCATGCGCAATACCAACCATATTTTGCAACCATGACAAAAAAAAAATGTGTTGAAAACTTCGGCCGAGGTGTTTTGTGCGCCGTATTTTCCTGATCACAATATCATCGACTGTCTGAGCACATATGCCTCAAAGCGAACACTTATATCATCATAATCATCATCATCATCATCATCATCATCATCATCATCATCATCTCCTGACTACACCCACGGCAGGGCAAAGGCCTCTCCCATGATCTGCCAATCAACCCGCTTTTCTGCTTTCTGCTGCTACGTTATACCTGTGAACTTTTTTCATCTCATCTGCCCACCTAACATTCTGTGTCCCCTTCGTGCGTTTGCCTTCACTGGGAATGCAGTCAGTGACACGTAAAGGGAGACTCAAGCGTTTTTTCGATATTCACTGATTTGAATAAAAATTTCAACATATATTCACGTCAGTACCGAGGTTATATGTGTCAATGTTTACAACAGTACGTCATTTAGTTGTTTTTTAAACAAATTCTGAAATCACACTTGTAAACGCTGACCAGCCTGTGTATGTGATGTGACGACCAGGCTCTTCATCGCGGCAGAGAAAGTTTTGATGTGCTTCCTATCATCAGGCTTTTCAACTCCCGGTGAAAGAGAAAGCTTGGATTACTCTTAAGCATCGGATTCGAAGATACAACGCGGAGGCGTAACCAGGCCCCATGCACAATGATTTCTCAGTTCCTATAACAGGTTCTGTTCTGGGTACATGTTTCAACCATGCCGTAAGGAAACGAATGCCTGCGCGCATAACGCTGGCCGTTCCAAGCAGTTCGATTATGGCTGCTGGCAAGTACATTTGTTAGGCACCCACAATGCTATAATTCTTACTTTGGCTGATCAGCGAAGGGCGCACGTCCGTAAGGCAGCACGTGAAGTTTCGCAGCTACTCATTTCGTTGATGCTGTTGCATCTGATGGTGATTAATTGGGTCTGAGCGTTTTGTAATGGGCGGGCTTTTCAAATACCAACTGCTGGTGCCACTCACATGCCTTGATTCCCGGCGGTACTTTAAGCTTCGGCCGCGAAATATTAAACAGGACCATCACATTATGTTTTTTTTCTTTTGTTTTGTTAGGAACAAAATTGAAGTGGTAGCAGGGCTCTGTCGTAGGAAACCCGCTTCCCCGCATAAGCTCTGGGCTCAATTCTGACTTGAGTCAAACACATTCATTACTGCTTTTATTTAGATCTTTCGCGATTTCTTCTGACATGAACAAGAAGGCAATTTTTCGCACACAACCAACCACGCGGATACCGGCATTAACGCCAACACAAGAGTTTCTCTGAAGCGATTTCTCTAACGCGGATACGTTAATTATCACGCTCAAAATCGACACGTAGCACAATGTGAAACTGAGAGTGCGAGCACACGTGGTCACATGCAGAGTGTGGAAGCATTTCGTTTTCGCCAAATCTAGGTAACGTGTCGCTTACCTTGAATGAACTGTCTTTCTTGCGTGTGTCCTGACCCTGAAAACCAATAGGCCTGAGAGCTTGGCTGACTCAAGAATCATACACAGCCATCGAAGAAGGGTGACGAGGATTGAGTGAAGTGCAGCATGGGATAGCCATCAATTAGTCGCAAAAGGGGGTGGTGCTTAAGAGAAGTCACAGTGGGGATGGGAACTAATCAGTGAGGTAGGAAAGGCAACTAGGTGCACGGGGGAATGATATCAGAATGAAGTGAATGGGAGTGGGTGAAGACATATTGAACTGAGCTTAAGGATCTTGTAAAATGAAGGAGGAGAAGGTACTGCATAATGACGGATACTACAGTGTAACCACGGATGGAAATAGATGTGTTGTTCAGAATGGGGGCGAGGAGAGGGCACAGGTCGGTGAACTCACTCATGAGTCGAGTCACTCGGACTAGCTCAGTTTCATATTGAACGCGAGTTTGAGTTTAAATTAGTCGGGATGAGTAATATTTTAGTGTGGCTCAGTCCGAGGGGGTCTAGTTAAAACATCTTTTCATCAAGTTTTATTCGATTACTCGCTTCTCTCACGCAGCTTCATGTAAAAATTTTGCCTTAACACGCGGCTCGCATTAGGACAATTGTGAAGTGCCACTAATGCACAAATTTTGATGGTAAGACGACATTTTTTATGGTACGTGGAACAAAACAGTTGGGAAGACTTATTTCACAAGTCTTAGTGATTGCTATCACAACGTCGTAGCTCTTCTAACGCTAGAAAATTCTCCAAGAAGGCGTAAGCCGGCCCGAGATTTACTCCTAAGCACCCAAACCGGAAGCCTGAGCTGTCGGGATTGCATCTGGTGCCCAACAAGAAAAACCAGACCAGAGCTTTTCGTCGGCGTGACAGGCCCTAACGGCTAAGTAAGCCTCTTTCAACTGCTCATCCTGTCTGCTGCCATTTAGCACCCTTAAATCAGCTTGATGTAACGCATCAGAATCTGCCAAGAATAAAAAAATAAACACTTCTGCACACCCATGTGACTTTTTTCTGCAATGCAGAAGATTTCTCAGATTCTTGTTCGGCGGAAGTTTTAAAGATAGCCTCTACGAAACGTTTAAACAAATCACAATTTTCAGGCATTATCTCAACCTAAAGTGTTTTTATAGTTGTCGTATTTATTCTAGTGGCGATCACAGGTATCACTGTGCTCAAAGAGAAAGTGAGAAAGAAGAATAGACTAGCTTTTAGCATCACAATTCTAGCTTACAAAGCGTTTCTTTTATCCATATTTACAAAATATACGTGTTCTACGTAAATACTATTGGCCACTATGGCAGTTTTTTTCGCTTGAATTGTATATATTTAATGTAAAAACTTGTTTATCTGTTGCTTTTTTGTTTTGTTTATTTGTTTCTTTTTTATTTAGGCAGCGTAAAATATTTTGTAAACTACTATTAATGCAATTAGGGCAGATTTGGCCTGACAGGCTGTACAGAAACCTATTCATTCTAGTTATGCGGTTCACTCTTACGTATGTGTGTACATATCTGCCCTAAGTGAAAGAAGGTAACGCTTACTGACGCATCCTCTCGAACGTTCAGCAGCATTTTACTAAACCAAAGGATATGATAACTCGGCATTCATGAGATGAAAGCGTGCTAAACACACTAAAAGCTCAAAGCTATAAAATGTCATATAGTCGCGCATTTGGTACAGCTCTGACACTCTCTGATCAGTGTGCCTGCGATGAAAAAGGCATGCTTTAACTAAAGTTATGCAGCCTGATTACGCGAAAGGCCGCTTATCTATGCACCTATGCAGATACACAGAACACACGAGAGTACTATTAATAAATTTTACGTGGTTCACGCATATATAATTGGCAAATCAAAATTGTTGTGGTAGTTGCGCGTATCCGACAACACTATACATTAGGCAGCTGGTGAATATTTTTCAAATATACGAGTTCTTGACGGCAGTGGTGTTCTCAATTCGCCCTGCATTGGTATTCGGGTGACTTTATCATTTTCTTTTTTTTCATGAAACATATGCACCCGCTTTATTACGCATGCAAGGGTGAGATATTTTAAAAACAGGATGAAATATAGGCGCGATGGTGCACATTTGCAGAAGATCGTTCCTAACTCGCAGATATCTACTGAGGCTCTACTTTCGACGCCATAACCTCTGGATTGCTTTCAATAGGAAGTTAAGGTGAGAAATTATTGTGCATCAGTTCTTCAATTTATCGTCCATATTATACCAATTAGTTCTGCGTTATTTGCGAAAATTAGCATAATAGGAGGCGTCCGCAAATCATTACGCTTAGACTTACAGACTATTGTGCGTGTACGTTACACGGATACTGTTACCAAGTTTCTAATCTTTCTTTACTGTGAGATAGAAGCGTCTTGTATTCAAAGATGGCAAGACTAATACTAAGTAATTTCAGATATTTTACTTTGCAACGAATAAATTATCGCATTGTTTGTGAACTGATGAGGACACGATACCGGGATGTAGGGCCAGAGTATCAATCCTGGTGGCATCACGCCCCATAATCGCTACTTGTGACGACAGGAGGTGCCACAACATCTGAAATGACCGCTTGCACGTCACAAAAACGGCAGGGCAGAGATTGACGTGGAAGCGTCAATATATTATAGAGCACGTTACCAAAATCTCAAGTTTTGTCGTGATGTAAGTCTGCAGCTGGAACAGAAACTATTTTCTCAAGAAGTACTTTTGCAAAGCGCATTCACAAGTGCCTCTTTAGAAGCGAAGATCTTTCAGGTTAAGGCTTGACCGTTGTCGCACCGTGGCCGGCAGCCAGCCCTCGAACGTTCACAAGATGACTCCCATGCGCCACTCCAACGTGCCACCCAACGAGCGTTCCTTCTCTCTCGACAGCCATCAGCCTGTGCGCTTCGATAATAATATTGCCACGAGGAATTGTGAATACACAGTTCAAGGCAGATGTCGTTCACGAAGAGAAACACTGATGGCACTGCTACGATAGATGAAGCCAGCCGGAATGCACGAGCCAACCCAGCATGTGCACGAGCTTATATAACAAGCGGCTGACGAGCGTGGAAAAGTAAACGACGGTGTTCGAGGTAGAGACTCGCGAGGACTACAGACGTTGGGTTCTTTTTTAGACGCGGAGCATCTAATACTCGAGGCTTGTAGTGCGGCGCCGTCCGCAAGCTTCCTCCTCCTTCTTCCACCATCTGTGCATCCCTTCCTCCTCTACACACAGCGCGCGCTTCACTCCTCCACCATCTGTGCACCCTTCCTCCTCTACACACCGCGTGCGCTTCTCCTCTTCACGAAAATTCGCTAGCTGTATAATGTAGCGCGCATGCGCCGTCACGCTTCGAGAACATCGGCAGCTGACGCGCGCGCATGCGCCGTCGCGCTTCGAGAACATCGGCAGCTGACGCGCGCGCATGCGCCGTTGCGCTTCTCCCCCTTCTCGAACATTCGACAGCTGACAGTGCATGCGCCGTCGCGCTGTATATATACTCAAGGTCGGCGCTCGCTCGCTCAGTTGCCGCTCGTCGGTTGGTTTGTACGGCGCGTCGACGTCCAAGGTCGCGGTGAAATGAATTCCAACGAATCCACAAACACAATGATCGACGTCCCTTCGACCAGCGCGCCCTTTCGCATACGTGTGTACGTGTTCACTCATTTAACACCCCCTCCTACAACCACGTTAACCAATTTAGCCATCGACCCAAGTAAGTCGCAATTTAACACCCCATTTCACAACCACGTTAACCACTTTAGCCATCGACCCAAGTAAGTCGCACTTTAACACCCCGTTAACCAATTATATGCTCCGCATCCTCCTCAGTGTTCCCCCGAGAGAAGCTGCGGGCAATTTTTTGCTCACTGCTGTGTGATTTCTTTGGCTTTGCGCACAAGTTCGCCCTTAATAATCCTTGTAAATAGAACGTCCTTGTTATGCGAATGCTACATTTGTTACGTTTTCTGGTGGACGTGCGGGGTAATTGTTTCCGAGTCCCACATGAGAGTGAAACCCTAGCACTGACCAGCCGGAAGCCGTTGAGCTTACACCGGTGCACCAACTGGTCAGCCGCCGTATCTGCGGGGACTTTCCAGAATTCGGACCACTTCCCTCTGTATCAAGGGCGTCGGCGACGGAAGCAAGTGACGACGCCACTTTACAGGAGAATTTACGGAGAGAACACAGGAGAGCACAAACACAGGATCATTCGCGTAGGCTAGCGAGCTGTTGAAGACAACTTGTTGGTGCCATGCAAAAAAAAGCGCAAAAACATAACTTGTTATTGTTGGATTTAAAAAGTGAATATATAAAGATAACAATCCGCGGGGCACGAGCAGTGTCGCACAGCTGATATTGCATGGTGACAATTGCCAATTATGTTAGGAACCATAAAGAAAATGACTTAGTGTTTCATGAAACCTGCCATCCTCTTAATCGAAAAATTGTGTAGATTTAACGGCAAGCGAATTGGTAGGTGAAGTGTGAGAATGTACATAGTATCTTGCAGACAAAGTGCCCCCCCTCCTCAGACGCGTAAGGCGCTCAGACACTACTGTGATATCCAATTTCCTTAGCCTTCCCATACAGCTAATCGGATTTGTTTGAGTTTACCATGAATGGTGTTTAACTACAAGATTAGGTATTTTGCTTATTTAGACGGGGTTACACGCAAGCAGACGTTTTGCACCTCCTTCTAATTCTTCCCCGCAATGAGTTTATATTGTTATTCCCACAGAGAAACTCTTTGGTGCCAGTGTGCTTTGTTCTCTCGGTTCTAGTAGTCTCGCTGTTTTAGGGGCGAAGTACCTTAACTAGTAGGCAATGTGGTTGTCTGCAATGTAGTTTATTATGGGCAATAATCTAGGCTAAAGCATTTGTAGAATCAAAGCTCTCATGAAGCGATGACAGGGTAGCCGTTTGTGGAATGTGCCCAAATACATTTTCGTATGGTACTATAGATAAAGGGTACTCTTCATAGCCGCCAAAACCATTCGATGGCAATCCGGACACTGTGTTACTAGCATTTGCTGCGTCAAGACGCACGTGGATATTCTCTTACTTGCCGCTGGCTGCCACTTTTTTGGGAGCGACGTTTATGGCCGGTTGTAATCATTGGGTAAGGCGTCTCCCTGTGCATAGGTTTAACGACTGTCCAAAAGACCCATTATTTCAGACCGTTATACGCATTCCCTTTATGGCTCTACAGTGGCCCATTCGTCGTAATGGTCTTACCTGAGTTTTCTTCCTTCTTAACTCTAGTGAAGACGCCGTGTTGGATTTGCAAGAAAAATTGCTCGTCACCCCCTCCCTACAAGAGCCCCCTATCGTGCATTTCAGTCGGAGCTACAATACTTCGTTTCTGAACTAAACTTTTGAGAGCACGGTACGCACTAAAGCTGAGATAAGTAGTGAAAGATGAGCAATTCTCGTTAATAAATATAATAGAGATGAGACTGGCACGAGGTTATTTTTTCTTTGGCTGGTTGCTTTGTTGCTTTCAGAACTAAAATATATGTCTTCATACACTGGCTATCAAGCTCGTTAGAGGCAAAGAAAGCAGTAAATTTCTTAAGGGTATATTTTGAAATAGAACGAAATGTTATGAAATTGTTACGTAATGAAAAAATGTTATGAATTCATTATTTACCTAGATAAAAATATACGAAATTGCACACCTTTTAACAGTTTCTTGTTCGTATCTATTTATATGAATGCACCTGTTTATATGATGTAGCCATTCCAGTACACTACCGTGTTGGTACCTTCGCCATTCGACAATGTAACAATACATAAAGATGTTCGGGATGAATAGCGTTCTTGCAGAAACGTACTATGACTGCTGTGGGATCAAAATGCAGCCATGGGACTTCAGTGCAGCCATTGCAGTGATTCTGATTTTGATTTTTTATAAGGCCCATTGGTGTACAAGGAAACTTCTTTTGAAGCAGAATCAACCACTTTATTACGGTAAGTATCCGTAGTGGTATACATCAGATTTACTTTCTTGGCTAGCTACAGCTGTTACTGGGGCCAGGGAATGTCAAGCGCCGGTTATGCAGAGGGAGCCTGCTTTCTCCTCCTCACTCATGTCATAACAGGGGATGCTCTCTTCCCACCAGCTTGATATAATTAGAAAAAGCCTCACTCGGTACATCTGTGCTTGTTTGGTAAGCTTGAATTTATTCATTAACAGCTCGAATAGAGAAGAGGTTCCGTGCATTGATTCTCGCCCTTCATCTTAGAGATATGGGATCATCCTGTGCGATAGATACCACCAGTGACAGGTGTAATTCATAGCTACCACTTTGCTACATCTTTGTAGAGGTGCGAGGTTTTTTCTTCTAAAAAAAAAAGATACGGAATGCTATAGGAACTGATACAGATTATTATCGGCATGCGTTCCTAGCATAGTGTAAGTTATAATTTAAGAGGGAAAGCCAAGCCCCTTTACGAAGAGTTGATCAAGAGAGTTGCATCACAAACCAATGATACATTATATGAATATTTATTCACATGACTTCGTTACACACAGACTTGGGTGAATTTACAAGTGAGAAAACGCAACATCTCTAATGGCGTAACATTTCCAAATGTTTTGCTGTAGCATTGGACGTCGGATGTTGTATTATTGTAATGCGCTGGAGCAGATCATCCAGCGGTTTGGCTGTTGTCCTACAGTTGCTGATGAAACATGCTTCAGCTTCTTTTTCCATGCACCGGACGCATCGTTTTGGAACGGGCGCTTTTGAAGAGGTGTGCCAGTGCGCAACGGCATATGAGTTTGTGGGCTGCTATCCCAAGCTTTCTTGGTGAGAGGGTCGCTAAAAAGGATTAACGTCTAGGCCCATCATTTATTTTGTGTGCAGTTCCGGATGCTTCAATTCAGAGTTTTGAGGGAACTGTTTGAGGAACTGACTGTCGCTCTAGTGCAGTGTTTTCTGAACAACCACTTGGGCACTCTTAGTGCATACAACATCGCCTTGCAAAGATACGTTTACACCAACCTCTAACCATAATTACACAACTAACCATAATTGATGTTAACCTGACGTGATGGCTGTTTTAAGGGAGTGCATATGTAAAGTTTAAAAAATTGCGTAGGCAGCACTGCAACCACTGTTGACGTTTCACGAAGATAAGCGTCTATTTAAAAAGTAGTTCCGAGACCTGACGTAGCTTTATGGTAAAATGCTTCATTGCCACGCAGAATGTTCGGTTTCGATTCCAGCAGGGGCACTGACATTTATTCTGGGCATTCGTTAGGTTGGCGCTATATATACCGATGTCTGGTATTTCTTAACGCTCGCGCGTTAAAATTGCTCATGTGTGTTCTCGTCGTTCCTGGGTGTGAATGACTGCCACACATACACGCATACCAGCGGCACAAACCCGCCCGTGGGTATGTGCCGGTGTCTAGCGGGAAGAGCTTCACGACGTGCGCGACGGAATTGTGACACTGCTCATGTCTTGACCAACGCGTCATATTCGTCAAACCAACTTACCCTCCCATGCTAATTTTGGTTTACGCCAAGTTTAGGGAGTGACCACTAGCACCCTAACGTAAGCGGCTAGATAGATAGATAGATAGGTACGGTGAAAGTCACCGATGTTCGCTAAGAAATGGTTCGCATTTAAAAAATTCACGTAGTGCGTCACACATTCACGCGCAAAGCATAGCTTTCCCCATGGAGTTTTCTGACAAGGCAGGCGTTCCGCAAATTTCAATATTTTTTATTCCTTCTACATTCTATTACATTAATTAAGTGTAGGCTTTTTTTTTCTACTTGACGTAGTCAACACTCTGAAATCTGGTTCAATATGTTTGACGTGACATAACGTTCCAACTACGCACAAAAGACGTCCAGCTAACATTGCCCTTACTCAATTGGCACTATGTAGAGCTTATATCGCGTCGAAGAAAGACTGCACGGTGGTTAGTACGACCGGACTTCCCGTTGACGTGCGAAGAGGCGAATTTCGTGACGTGCAGCAGCGCCGTTACCATGTCAACCGAGGAAGCCTCGCAGAGAAGTGTTTCCGACCATTACCAGTGACCGGGTGCCCGCTCGGGCTCCTGTAGCTTGACGCGTGTTGGGCAACATCACTCTGTGGGATTTATGACCATGTCATTATGCTTTCGTGCTCGCCTTCGCCAGTCACAAAGGAACTCACAACCAGTCTGCCATCGTGCACGCTAAAATGTCCTCTGAGAAAATGTTGTGTTGAAGTGCGCCCATTTTTTTTTTTTTTTGAAAGAAAAGAAGTTCAATGCACAAGAAAAACCTGGGTATAGGTGCAGGATTGTTTCGTGCGATTTGTTAAAAGAAATAACACAGGAACATCAGAAGTGGTGAGAACATTACCCAGCTGTTAATCGCGTAGAACGCTCGTGCTAATTACGTCCCTTTGGGCTTTCATTAGGTGCTTAGTTTCTGAATTAAACCAATATTATCTTTAAAAATTATCTGTTTGCCCTCGAAAAAATTCCACCACTTTAGCGGTATTAGTTTGACTTCTAACTATAAAAAACTAAATACATTCGAACAAAATAATTAGTGTACATAGTATTGGGTTGTAGCTGAATATCTAGAACGAGCCAAGGTGTACTTGCGGACAGTTTATTACTCTGAGCAACTTTTCACGCCAAAATATGGGATGTGGTAGCTGTGCTGCAACGAATTCTGAATTACATAGATTACAGTTTTGTATACGTCAGGCAAGTCTAGTCTTGTGCTTATTTTCATAGAATTGTTGCCCGCAAAATGCTTAACTCTCCTTTAAATCAATTAGAACCCCAATATTAGTACAGCTGTCTCTTGTTCGTTCTTTGCCAAACAGTTCTATCTGAGAGCACATAACGCAATCAAGGTAACCCAGGGCAAAATCAAAAGAGGAATGTTTAAAAAAAATAGTCATCGTTTTATGTGAGCGAATGTGGTAGAGGCAGAAGCCTTCCTTCACCGCTCGCTTCTCAGATTTTGAGAAAGTTCGCGCGGAGCATTTTCCGAAGTGTAAAAATATTGGCAACGCTTAAGTCTCTGCATTTATTTTAAGTGGAAGCAACTCAGTCGAGAGGCGGATGCTAAGCTTCTTAGATCTTTATTCTAAGACAGAACATACCAGAAAATGGAAGCCATGATGGAGTTCGTATATAGTGAAAAAGTTTTTTTTAGTTTGGAGATATTTCTCTCGGGCTTTTTGCCACTTGTTAGTAACCCATAGTCAAGTAAGCATTTCGACAGAAAAAGTCAGAGCAGGCAGAAGTACCGCCACTAGAATTCCACTGTTTTGTGTGTGTGTGTGCCCCAACTACACAAACAGCAAGAGCTTTCAAGCCTGAACGGTATGCCCAGAACGCAACTCACGTTGTGGTAAGTGCGTGCCTATCGAAAACGCATACACTTTGGCGACTTGCTATACTGTTTGAATCATTCATAAGGGCGTATGGGCCGCTCGCCTTTTCACTTTGAGGCTTTCTCTGTTATTTGGGTGGAATATGCAGTACTGAGAAGAGTGCTTTTGCGCTGCTCGCGCGACTTCGGAAACATTCCGTCCATATTCTCTACACAGGAGCAAAGACTGCAAAGTAGCTCTGAAATTCCTGACGTTGCTATTGTTTTATGCGTGGGAAAGCGACGAAGAAGTGACACGCTCGCTGCATATTAAGGGGGCACTTTCGGACAACAGAGTCGCTTTAGTGAGAAAACGTCAAGTCGACAAAGAGGGGTGTGCCGAAAGGACGATCGATAATTGAACGGTCCACAAACATTTAGGACTATCTAATTACTTGTGAAATATCACAAAATAAGTGTTAAACCACACTAAGTACAAATATTACTTTGTGGAAAGCTTTATTACCTGACCTGGGTTGTATAACAACGGACAGGTAAGAAAAGACCTAATATAATGCATTGCCTTGCAAGTTGGTGCATTGTCCTATAAAAAAATAAAATGCAAAAATGGACGTGACAAAACCGACGAAAACATGGTATGGACGCAAACGCACCCACACCATCTTCTCTTTCTTGCCCCGTCTTTTTCTACTCTACATTTAATTTATTTAATAAATGCCATGCTTTTGTTGGCGTACCACAAGCACTTTTGGTATCTATCTATCTATCTATCTATCTATCTATCTATCTATCTATCTATCTATCTATCTATCTATCTATCTTTCTAGCTAGCTAGCTAGCTAGCCAGCCAGCCAGCCAGCCAGCCAGCCAGCCGCTTACGTCTGCGTGCTCTCGTGACCCCCCTCTTTACTTGGTGTGCACCAAGACAAGTATGGGAGCGTAACATGATTTTGCAAATATGACGCACTGGTCAACACATGAATAATGTCACAATGACGTCGCGTACGTCGTCAAACTCTTCCAGCTAGACAGTGGCATATACCCGCTGGCGGGTATCTGCCACAGGCGATTGACACTTATTTCCTACTCAGAAACGCCGAGAACACACATGGGTAATTTTAACGAGTGAGCGTTTAGGAAAAGCTAACATCAGCAGCATTCACCCAACGAATGCAAAAAATAAGTGTCAAAGTCCCTGCAAGAGCCTACCTACATTCCAACAAGCCGCAAAAGACTTAGGATGTGTTTTTTTTGTGTGTCTCTGTCTTTTTTCTCGTTTCTGACAGTTTTAATATCTCTTTTTTACCTTTCTCTCTCATTTCATTTTGTTCTCATTGTCACTATTTCCATGTTTCTTGTTTTAAATGTGTTCCCTTTCTCGCGTCCTCTTTCTTAATACCTCTTTTTGCCTGTTTCTCTTTTTCAATCCTTCTCCTTTGCATTCTGCTTACTCTGACTTCTGTCCCTGACCCCTTGCTACGCAACATCATGCTATATGCTTAGCCGAGACTTTACGACATTCGTCGTTGGATCATGAGTACAATGGTTGGAACCCCGCCTCACCAAGAAGTTTTTTTTTTTGATAATGTCTTTTCCTCTTTCTTTTCCTTTTAAAGATGACAGTCTTTTTCTGGATGCTTCAATGCAGAAGTTCTGGTCTGTTGGTCACATGATTCAGCCACTCGGGCAGTGTTTGAGCACTTGCTGAATGTCCCGCCATTCTTGAACCGGTGGCTGCGTTCAACTTTAGGAAGATTGCCGATGAAAAAGCGAATATTACGCATGGCTTAGCATAACATCAGTACGTAAGTATTATGTGGTGCCTTTCATTACTTGAAATTACACAGATAAGTCATTAGAAGGACCCTAGTGTTTCATAGGCTGCACTGTAGACGTCATGCTTAAGACCACAGTGTTTCTAAGGTTCCCCTTAAAGGGCGACGGTATGCACGAAAAAGCCCTGTGCTTTCGATATGTTGCTGCCACCTGACAATGGCCATGCGTTCTGCAGAGGCTCGCTTTTCCCGACACCACTTCCATATGGCGTCCATACCTCAAGCAGGGGCTTCCTTTATTTTATCAATGCCAGCCAGATGCGGAAATATCAGCATAACGGAGGTGCAGTATGAGGCAAGGCGAAAAATTTGGCAGGTCCCACATACCTGGAATCGACGTTTTGCGAAGCATGCGGACAGAAGGTGACCATGTTCTAATTGTTTAATGAGTGACACCTCATAAAAGGACGCTAAATATATGTACAAATGTTGCACGCACAAACACATGTTGAAGAGTTGCAGATGTTTATATAACCAAGTTTTTGCACCTGCGCAACGATGCCAACTAGAACATGCATATTTGCAAAACCAGAAGCTGATATGAAGCGCTGATGTTCGCGAGCATGCTGGCTTTGAACACGGCTACATAAATCAACTTCAGAGAATGACAACTAACCATAGTTAACATCGACCCGTCGTGACAGCTGTATCAAAGGAGTAAATATGTAATGTTTATAAAATTTGGTAGGCAGCAATTGCAACGACTATTGACGTTTCGCGAAGATTAGCGTCTATTTGAAAAGTAGTTCTGAGGCCTGGTGTAGCTCCGCGGTAAAATGTTTCATTGCCACGCAGAATGCTTGAGTTGGATTCTAGCTGGAACCCTGACATTTTCTCTTAGCATTCTTCGGGTCGATGCTACCAATGTTCGGTAGCGTCGACGATAGCGCGTTTAATTTGACATTTGTGTTCCCATCGTTCCTGGGTAGATAATAATTGTCCATCACCTGTGGCACATACCCGCATGCCAGCACATACCCGCCTGTGGGTAAGTGCCACTGTCTGACGGGAAGTGTTTTGAGTCGTACGCGACAGCATTGTGATATTATTCGTGTCTTGACCAGTATGTCATATTCATCAAGTCATATTACACTCCCACGCTAATTTTGGTTCATGTCAAGTTAAGGGTATGACCACGAAAGCACCCAAACGTAAGTGGATAGATAGATAGATAGATAGATAGATAGATAGATAGATAGATAGATAGATAGATAGATAGATAGATAGATAGATAGATAGATAGATAGATAGATAGATAGATAGATAGATAGATAGATAGATAGATAGATAGATAGATAGATAGATAGATAGATAGATAGATAGATAGATAGATAGATGCGCTCAAAGTCGACCAAGTTCGCTAAAAAAGCTTCGCATTTACCATAAATCAATGCATGATGAAATACAACCAACTTTACGAGACATACCCCAGAAATTTTCAGTACGGCCGACAGAAGATCGTCGCCTTCCGACGACGTTTGCAAGGAAGCATGTCGTTACGTCGCCATTTTTTTTTGTTCGGCGTTCTCTCGTCCATGATCCCAGAAAAATCTTCGCATGGGCTCTGGAAACGAAGAACAAGATGAACAGAACGGAGAGAAAGATAGCTGCTAGGGTACACTTTTGAAGCGAGCCTAACATAAAAAAAGACGACGAAGAGAAAGCGCGCCTGCCAATGAACGAGCTAGTAGGTAGAGCGTGACAATGATGATGGCAGCTTTCTGGGGAGTCCGCGAGGCTTAACAAAAAGCGGAAGAAATCCCGTTTAAAACTTTGAATGCCAGTGAAATTATGCATACACGTGATGTTTCACTATTTGAATAAAGTCCGTAGAATGGCAGAAACGCGAGTAGAAGATGTAGCATGTGCTCTTGAATACGCGAACAGAAATATAGGGCGCTGCGTCCCATTCCTCGAAGTCTTGTGTAATCTGAGCACAACGAGTGCACGGTTCATATGACTGTCACACTGAGGTTAAAACATAACCTATTGCTTATGGTATGCCTTGAAAACATTGCAATTACTGGTGGTCGTACGCACTCGGCTAATTAGCAAACATCAATTTCCAGTTAAAAGCTTAAGTTACACTTTATCGTGCTCTTCAAATAGTAACAAAATGTGCAATCTGCCTATTACAGCCGTATTATTAAGCCTGTGTCCGGGTTAACTTTTTTGTGACGCTTAGAAGGGACTGAAAAGTTTAATACTTTCTGTAGGTCGAACAATAAACAGGGAGTATAACATAACAATTTCAAAGAATTGATGGGAAATGACTTGCCTGCTGGAACAGGTAATTGAAATAGCCCGAGGCTTAACCTTCAGGCGAAACAGGGAAATTCCACTTGCTCAAAAGAAAAAAAAACTGATAACAATACAGAAAATGCATCTATTGTTTTTATAAATTCAACAATTTTGATGCCTATTCAGTTTCGGAGATCACTCGTAGAAAGGAGGAAAACTACATGGTAGAAGTCATACAGGGAAAAAAAGTTCGTCCTTTATTGAACGGCATGCTTCAACTCATCAAATTTTCTCCCGCTAAGCAAGTTTGTTGGATTTACGATGCTTAAATTTCTTCATTTTTGACTGAAGTACCCTCCCGTCCTCAACAGACATTGCATAGTGGCGATGCATCTCAATTCTCTTTCGCAAGCCTGTAAATTTAAAAACCAGTGCGGAGACGATCGAGTAAACTTAGAAAAACAAACAGGAGAAGCGCCATCTAACCGAAGTTTATGAACCAAGGGCCAACATACAAAAAACACCATTAAGGTTGCAGAGAAAAGTACACTAGGCACGTGTGCTTCGCAGAAAAAACAGAATGCTCCGGTGTATAATTATCTCAGATCATTTTCAGGAAGAAGGTTTCCATGAGAACCCAAGCCTCTTTGTGCTCGTTGTTCGATATAATTGCTGGTTATCGAGGAAAATGAATGCACTCATATGACTTGCTTCGTCGGCGTTTTGGGAACTTGGTGTTTCTTCGTGGTAGAAGTCGTTATTTGATGCATTTTCCTGTTCTTATTGTATACCTCGTATATGCCTTTCCACATGATAGGGGAATCCTTTAAACAACGCATACGGAATAGGCAACGGTGGGCTCGTGATTTTCCACTGAGTAATCTCAACGACTGCACCTATTGCTGTTATATAATAAGTGCACGTGCTTTTTCTTTTTTTCGGTTAGTGAAAAAAAAACTCCGACTTTAGACACAATTTGCTGTGTTGAACCCTAGGAACAGCATACAAAAGGCATGACAACACATCTTTTGTTTATCCGGTTACTTTGAACCGGGGCACTACATTACACTTGTCCAAAACTCTTGCATACGCCGGCACAAGTACATGGGCAGGGTGCGCTGCGTTGTTTAGACGAAGAAATTGGAGCCGAAAACTGTGATCAAGTTTATATGCCATATTTTTTGAGAACGGACTTTAACGACTCAATAGCACAATTTCCTCATAATTTAATTATCACAGAAATTTCTGCGCAGTGATTTCTTGGAACACGGGGGACAAAGCCAGCAGTCGTGCTTACATAGTAAAAATGAATGCAGATACAAAAACTTCAAACCATTACGTTTCGATGTTCCATGGCATGAAAAAAAAAACATTATTTCAGTCCTGCAAGAAGCGCTAAGCGCGTAGAGGGCGTCTCCCACGTAAGGATCGACAGGGAGTACCTGGCGGCTGCTTCGTGAGCCTGCTGGACGGCCCATTGCTGGTCGGCGGGAAGTGATCTCCTGAGGGACCTCTCCCACTTGTTACAGGTAGAGTCGGAAGGAGTTGTTCTACACTCCCAGAGCATGTGTGTCAGTGTCGCCATGTGTGCACATGATGGGCATGTGCCGCGGGGGTATGTATCAGGATAATAAACGTGAAGCGTGGCAAGGTTTGGGTACGTGTGTGTCTGTAATAGGGGTAGGGTTAAAGCCTCTGGTTTGTTAAGCTTCGGAATACGGGGTTGAAAAAACGCGGCGTTCAAGGTAAAAATGCTTTGTTAGGTCATTGTACGTAATGGGCGCATCCCGATTGGTCTCTAACCAAGATGGGGTTGCCCTGTGGCGGTGCGGTCGATAAGTGCGCGCGCTGCATCATAGGCGATCTCGTTGAGGTTGGAAAGGGCACCCGGCACCTGGCCGAGATGGGCGGGGTACCAGATGACGGTGTGGTGCTTTAGGGAACTCGGGTCCAGTCTGCGCAGGATACGTAATGCCCCGTCGAAGATGACTCCGCGGTCGAAGGCTTTGGTGGCCGGTCTGGAGTCGCTTAAGATGAGTTCTCGTTTGCTGTCGAGCATAGCTACAGCTATAGCTACTTGCTCCGCTACTTTTGTGTTTCGGGTGAGGATTGTGGCATAGTTAAGAACTTGCTGCGCGGATGATACCGCGACCGCGGCAAAGGCTCGGTTGTTGTGATAGGCAACGGCATCCTCGAACGAGACGTTGTCCCCTTCGATGTCTATGCGCTTGAGAATGGCGGTCGCCCACGCAAGGCGCCTGCCTCTGTTGTATTCCGGGTGTACATTTCGCGAAATGGGAGCGATCGTGATAAGGTCGCCAATTTCACAGGGAATAGAGTCAACTCGGAAGGGGGGGCGGGGGGGGGGGTCTTGGCCGTCGAGGAGAGGAAGCCGAGCTCGCGCATAATATGGTGGCCCGCCTTGGTGGTGGTGAGACGAACCAATTGCACGTGTTCCTGAGCTTCGGCGACCTCTTCTAGCGTGTTATGTACGCCAAGCTCGAGGAGTTTGTGAGTTGGAGTGGTGATAGGGAGGCCAAGGGCTCGTTTGACCACTTTGCAAATAAGTGCATTGATTTGATCGCGCTCAGCACGTAGCCATTTGTGTATAGCGGCAACGTAGGTAAAATGGTGCAAAACAAACGCGTGTACAAGACGCAGCAGCTTGTCTTCTTTGATGCCATGGTGCCTGTTGGCTACTCTACGTACAAGTCGTATGGCATTCTTAGTCATAGTCCGCAGCTTGTGTACTGTTTGGGTGATGGTTCCGCGGGACAAGACGATCATGCCGAGGACGTTGATGGTGTCTACCCTGGGTACTGTACGACCATCTCTGTTGTGGAGGGTGTTATTGCGTTCCATTTCAATTGAATATTCGTGCTTCTTCCAAGATATAGAATCAGCAGTTGGCACATAGCCGAGTTTACAACATAAAGGATGAAAGTGAAAAAAGGCAGTGCAAACTAAGCTGTCCGGTCAGCTAAAAAATCAGGTTATTGCTGTTTTTATAATACTGATTATTTCATGATTTTATTTATTTCTCATTGTCTAGATCTTTATTTTTCATAATGTCTTCCGTCTTGTACATCATTTTTTTGGGGTAAGCAATAGTGCAGTAACCGGCAATCGGATACCACGCGTTTTCTTGGCCAATCCTCAAGAGTGGGTATGTGCCATGGATCCCAGGCTACAAACACACAAACAAGCAGCGCTTCTTGTCTTTTCCCTTTAGTTGTAATCAACTAGTGCGCCAAGGTATCACTTATTGTTAAACGAAGACTTGGGCAGTGGTGTGTGCACCAATTCTGCACTAACTAACATTGGCTGTTTACACCAACTGATATACAACTACACGAAATACTTTTCTGATTTCAGTACATCTACAATGTCATTATCAAACGAAACCGATTCAGCTGACTTCACAGCAGTTTGAATCATTATGTGTAGTTGAGACACGTTATATTTATTTCACAGGATTGGCAAGTTGAAACCAAGGTAATGACTGCTGTCTTAGAAAAGACGCATCTTGTAAGAAATTAGCCCCGTATCTGCATGTTTTGCTGCAAATGTCGTCAAAAGATGATAGTCTTGCGTTTGGAGAGAGTGAACAAAACGTTGATTAGATGTTCTGCGCGAGAAAATATGTGAATTGTATTCTAGAAGCGCTGCGTTAGTTTCGATTCATGCAGCAAAGGCGAATGAGTGCATCGAGGCACGTTAGACACGAGCGCCTCCTGGCAGTTATCTTCGAAAACGAAGGAAGGCGTGGGCGCCCGTGGAAAAAGATGCATGCCTGCCTCGGAAGCGATAAGAATTAGAACGCAAAGCGATGGGCAGGTGCCACCATCATGTCGCCTTGGCAAACCGTTAAAAACATTTGCTTTTTCGTGCAAGCGTTGCGGGGTCAGTGATGTGGGATAAACGCTTTGGTCCCTAGAATTACATGTCTGTGCCTTTTCTAGTATAAATGCACACATACAAAACACCTAAATGTTCTCATGATGTTTCAGACAGGCGCCAAAATTGTTTTTAATTTACAATCGCGCAAGTATGAACGCTGAAACTTGAGCAATATTGGTGGGCGCTGCGGATGGGGTTGGCAGTTCGAAATTTTGGAAGATCATTACCGCGGGCAAAGAGAAAGTGTACTGGAAGACTGACAAACAGACTAAAATTTTTGCGTCAAATGTCCTAAAGAGAGATTATCATCTTTTATATCCTGGGAAGGCTATGAAACACGCAAGATACAAAAAAGAGACAAACATTCGGAGTATTGAACAAGAAAAAACTTATTCATTCAATCTAAACAAACAAAAAAAACAAAGCACGTATTTGTTCAACAAATCTAATAAACGTTTCTGAAACGGGTCGAGTGCCATAAATTCCATAAAGAGCTTTTTTTTGTTTGCAGGACTGATAAAATTTTTTTGTTGGTCGGAAAGACAATTCCTAACAACTGTTCACAAAAAATTGTCTGTCCCGTTTCAATAAAATTGAAATGAACAATAATTGTGAAATAATGTTGGTAAAGGACAAATTTTTTGGTCAATATGACAAAGGCCTGTTTGGACTTCAAACCTTGAAAAGCTCTCCTTTGAAACAGTTTTTTTTTTTCCATTTCCGACCCCACTTTGTCGCCCACTACTTTCAACAAGTCATGCATCTTTTTGCCGCATTTGTTATTACAAAAAGAAAACCTCATTCAGTCAACATGAAGGAAACGGCTGAGTTCACCTTGAAACAACACTGGAAACGAGAGTGGCCTGACGTAAACAGACAGGCTCCCTCCCTGTGGTGTTTACACAGCAGCCGACAATGGTAATTGCACTGCCTAAATAGTCTTGTCCTCTCCGGATTCTCAAAGAAAATGAATTCTCAGCAGGTGACAGGAAAAGGAAATCTAATTAGTAGCTATGTTCAGGACTTCAGAAGACGAGCCTTCGATTGCTACTTTCGCCGATTCATTACGTTCAGCACTGGTCCAAGGAACCCGTCTCTGCCGTCAACAGACATTAAAAGAACCGTTCGGGTGTCGTATGCCAGGACATACTGCAAAAAATAAAAAAAGCCGCCCGCATCTTCCCACGGGCGTAACTCAAGTAAATACGTTGCAGAATGGGGGGGGGGGGGGATCTCGTGAATGTTGCGTAATTGAGTTTAGTTTGGGAATGCTCAATTGTTATTTTGTCTTTATTATTCTTATTTATTGAATGAAGGAGAAGCGAAGGCTAGGAGTGTAGAGTTGGAGCGTGTCTTCACTGCTTGGTGCCGTCGTTGTATGGGACGGAGAGGATGACTGCTTTGTGGTTGCTAAAGTGCACTGTCAAGGGGTATTTGAGGAGCGATCGTGCGATTGCGTAACTGGTAAAGACGAGGTCGATGCAACTGAAAAGAATAAGCGTAAACACTCGCACGCCTCCCGATCGTACACGTCGCTCCTCTTGTTCTTTGAAGGCGTCGAGGTATCGGTGCGTGACGGTTTCTAAGCTGTGATTTTGGACTCTTGAAAACTTGTGGACCATGGCTTTCTTGGCGTTTGCTGTATAACGTTGCCGTTGACACCACCGCCCTTCAAGTCGACGTCACCAAACATGCTCTAAAGAACTTTTAACGCATTGGCCTGCTTCGCTTTGTTCTTGATGCTCCCGACCAGGTTAAGAATATTGTTGGAGCCCAGTCAGTCGCACACCTTACACCTGTGTCCGAAGCTTGGGTCTTCGAAGTCGCGTTTGAAACGAGTGGCCAGGCTGCGCAGACTGCTTGGCTCACACAGCCCCTTTCGCAGCGCACTCGCGTTCACGAGCAGCTTCCGAAGCCGTCCCTCATGGACGACGTTTTCTCGCCGCTTCTCGCTCACGTACCTCTGGTCTTCAAGCTCGCTGCTCACATTTCGCCACTGCTTCTCGTGCATGAAGTTCGGAATCCGCAGCTCGACGTTCGCCGTTTCAGAGCTGCTTCTCTTTCCCCGAGTGAACGATCCGCAGCTCGCTCGAAACGTTTGCGTTCAGCGTCGATAGTTCGTCTCTTGGCAGCCTTGTCTTCTGTGTTGCTTGCTGTTGTTGACGCTGAAGACGGTGAGGGTGGGGTAACGTTGCCTTGCAAGTGTGGTAGGACGATGATGTTGGGCGGTGCCCCAGTACTGGTTGAAGGATACTGTTGCCATCTGTTGCTTTCATCGCACCTACTCGAGTCAAGCAAAACGTGAATTCAGGCAAAAGAAAAGGAGGGAGAAGGAATGAAATGGGAGAGAGTAAAGGGGAGACGAGCCAAGCATGCGCAGTGGGGGTGTGGACGCTGACGACGAGTAACATGGTGCGACTAAGTTTTAAAACAGCAACAAATGTGTTTCTAGTGAGTGAATGCTGTACATTGTAGTAAGCACCTTTTATATGGAACGATGTCCTCTCACAACGTTATTGGTAAAGTTAAGTATTGTATCAAGACTGAAACCATGAAATCCGCGATTAGCTCCTTCAACCCATCGTTTTGCACTTACACATCTTCCGGCAGCGCTTTCTAATAGGGGCGTTACACTTTTGTCAACGCCTTAACACACCGCTAGGTGGCGACCTAAAGCCATAGGCCTAGGGAGCCTTCATGCAGGCGCCACCTCCGAGGTGGCACGTACATAAAGTACATCTTAGTACATGAAGTACATGAAGTACATCTTAGGCCAAGCATTGACATCTCACAAAGCATTCATTCATACAAAAATTATTGTGCGACACACACTCCGCAAATTCCACAATTTTCCCTTGCGCAAGCCCAACGCAACATAGCAGTCAACTAATAGAGAACACAGATGCGCCTTGCGTCGTGTCTTCTATCGTCCCTAACAATCGTTCCGTAACTATCGTCCCCTAACTATCGTCCCTAACTACCCCGTAGCTGAACATTTTGCCTTCGTTCTCCTATCTGTACTGACAAGACACTATCTTGCCATGCAGATCACTCCTTTATACTTTCACGTCTTCTTATACTCTTTGCTTACCCTTTCCCATCCCCAAAAGCACAGAGCCATGCCCCCTTCCTCCCCAACGGAAGGTCAGGAAATAGTGTCCTTTTTATATTCCTCCTTACTTTCTGTCTTGTCGCTGAGTGGCGTTCAATAGCTCTAACTTGTACGAGTAGGCGACCAAGGCCAAAGTTCAGTATCCAATAAGTGAAGCTCTTCTGACTGTCACACTGCTGTCTCCAATTTCGCTCTCACTATTTACAGCACCTGTCACGAGAATCTATGATCAAAAGGGTATGTTTAATCACTGATCATTGTTGTTTGTCATTAGAATGTATATTTGTGACTATAGGTCAGCCTGAGTGCATTCTCGTTAAATGATGATACAGCTGTCAAATTTCACTAGGCATTGATGTGCAAGCACTCATATAGCAGCGTATAGTAAACATTCAGCTATTTCTGTAAAAACACGTCATATTATTGTGTTATACTGATTCCTATGCAGGGCCGATTAACCATGTATCTTTAATATGTGTATGTGCCAAATTACATTGAAAAGGAGCAGCCGTATAACACATGACACGTGGTCTTTTAGAACTAGCGGTATTCATTTGCTACTTTGTTGGCACATACTATGTTTGTTAAATACGCCTTGCTAATCTTGTTTTGCTAGTTAAAAACAGTAGTCGGCTCCACCACGTCACGTTTTGTCCCTGTCACTGCAAAGTAGCGTTTTCTTTCAGCATCACCGTTTCACCTGACGTCAGCGAATAATTATTTTAAATATAAGTCGCCAACAATGACAAGGTGAGTAGGTGTACCAGTCGCTACGTCGGTCACCCTAATTGAGACACAGTGTTTCAGTTTATACACTTCATATCACAAGCACCGAAAGATCAATGCGAACACTACAACAGCGTATTTTAACGTGATAAAAATACTCTATTTGTGCATTCAATGATAAAAACAGCAGCATAATGACAATAGATGCTAATCGAAATAGAGAATGTATTAATCACGTCACTCACCATTATTAGTTTCCATGGCAATACTTAAAAAGTACGAACAAGATACAAGAAGCCTGGTCATCCGAATGAATTATTACTGCGATGATTCACTGTGACTGAAGGAAGTAGCAGCACACAAACAAGTTACGAAGAGCGAAGAGTTAGACAACGACTTATCTGTCATCGTACATGGCATCGATGACAGACTAGCAGTTCTATGTTTTCAAGTTTAAAACACGTGAACACATTTTTGGGCATCTTTTAAAGATATTTTTCGACCGGCCCAGTCTCTTTTAAAGTTTCTTTTTTCGGCACTATTGAAAGTCAATTTTTTGAGGCGACAAAATGCTAAAACTTGTGCTATGTGCTACCTAAATGCCGGAAACTTGGGATTAAGAGAAAGAGTGGACGATAATGAAAAAAAAAACAGTGAAACCATCTGAATTCTGCCAAGGTTGTTTTTTACCTAGATGAGCATTTTTGCAAACTTCAAGGGTAGCATTTTAAAAATAAATGGGAACTTTCTTAAAACACAATCATTATTACAAAAATTCATAATGTTGAACAAAAAGTCTTCTTTTCGTGCCACGTTGAATTTAGTTCTACCTGTAGTTCTTCAAGTTTGCTTCCTGAAAAAAGTCGAGAACACTTTGTTCTTTCTGCCGGCTCTCCGTTCTAAAGGATATAGGATTAGAAGTTGGACATAGAGGGCTTTGACGAAATGAAGGTATCGACATTTCTTTTCAGTCCTCAACTCGTGTGCGGCTCTTTAGTTTGATGATATACGACTTTAGTGTTTTATTCTGTGGGCCAGTATTTTAAAGTACAGAAATAAATAAATAAAAAGTAAGTTTATTAGAACAGGAAGGATCAAAGAAAAATTCACTGACGTTCAAAAGCTCCACTGAACCAAGCTGCTGGATACCGAGGAAAACGAGGAACACACGCATAAACGTATGTACCTTTCAATAATTCATTGTTGGTCTAGTCGGGTCTTATTTGATCTGTGATGTTAAAACTCTTTCTTTTTCCGAACTATCCTAACACGAGGTTGTGTTTTATGCCTTCAGAGAAAATGTAATCTGTTTTAGTCAATTATGCGGCAGTGTAGTGCATACGCGTCTATAATGTATGCATTAAAATAGTTTCCTAAATAAAGCAAAAAAACCGTCGTTGACATCTCCATCATAGAAACCAGTTTAACATGAACGTAAAAGTTCTGCTTACAGAAGTAGGTGAACATTTACTGTACTATGAGATGAAACAGCTTGCCAATATCTCCTGGCGTATGGCGCCGACAGCACTGTTCAACGCCGAGGCAGCGAAGCGGCCACTTGAAGGTATATATTAATCCTAACGGCTAGCGTTCGTGATCAAAGATTGTTCGAATCCTTGTGGTAGCTGTAGTAATTACCGGCAAGAGCGTGATCAGAAGAATTGATTTAACAGCCAGAAGAGCGCCTCCGATTGAGCGCAGAACTTGGATGAACTCTCCATTTCGTGGCATGTTAAGTTATTGAACACCATGACCGGACTAGAGGGAAGCTCAAAGCGTGTGCGTTGTGTCTTCCCTTTTGGCTGTAACATCCTGGTCACGCTTTTTCTCGGGGCTAGCGTTAGCGGAAAACGCAGTTTTAGCGCTAGGTGAGGCAGGTGCCCATTCACGGCAGTGCCTAAGCACACGTCGCACAGCTACGTTTGGTATGGATGATGAGCCAGGCAGAAGTTTTGGCTAAGGCCATCACATCGCGCTGTGTTAAAGCATGACTACTGTGCATAGCTTGGAAACATATCGAATGGGTTGGTGAATCACGGAGGGCACGATGAGAGTGGAGTTTTGTACCACATTCAGAGGCCGACATCAGTCAGTCGACAAAGAGCTCTGAGAGAGGAAAGTGTGAGGTATTAGTGACACGTTTCTAATGCCTCCCGTGAGCATGACCATGACGCAGTGCCTGGTATTTGTTGTCGCGAACCGACTGGTCATGAGTTCGACTTCTATTGAGAGAGGTGTTTTTTATGTATGATGGTTTCGTTTTTTCGATGTCATTTCCGCGATGAAATTACGTCCCTGAAGTCTTGCTGGACCCCGGCATATACCACTTTCACGAAAGAATGCGTTGTTAAGGTGTTTATTAGCCAGCAACCAGCGATCATACGCTATGGCAACAGTCACGGCCAAGCACGGACTAACAGCGCGAGCGGCGTCCTTGTTGGGTAACCCCACTAGAAGCTAGTCAAGAGTTCGACCGATTTCAGAGTTCGGAGGCTTCGCTACAATTACCCCTTGATCGAAGAGGGAGCCGCCTGTCGACCTAACAGCTTGTTACTATGAGCGGGTCATAATGAACCTTCAGGCGCTCCAAGTTGATGATGTCGCGCCCGCGGCGGTGCATGTCCGAAGATTGTTCGACGGGTTGAATCAGATAGTCGACCGGAGATGTGCGCTCAATGACATGGTAGGGGCTTTCGTATTTGGGAAGTAGTTTGCAAGAAAGACCAGCTACAGAGGTCGGGATCGAGAGCCATACGAGCACACCAGGAAGGAACGTGGCCTCAGAAGTGGTAGTCATCACGAATACTCTTCTGCCGCTCTTGCTCATGCGTCCTAAAAGTCTAGGCAAGCTCGCGACACTCTTCAGCAAGCCTGGCTGTCTCAGAAATTGGTGCACAATCAGATCGATCCGGCGTGTACGAGAGTGTCGTATTCATGGTGTGCGACGGGTGCCTTCCGCACAGCAAGAAGACAGGTGAAAAACCGGTCGTGCTCTGAGGGGCAGTGTTGTAGGCGTAAGTGACGAAGGGCAGTATATTATCCCAATTCGTATGGTTATCGGCCATGGACATTCAAAGCATGTCGCCGAGGGTTCGGTTAAAGTGTTCGGTGATGCCATTTGTCTGCGGGTGGTAAGCAGTAGTTTTGCAGTGGACAGAATGGCACTCCGTCAGAATGGCTTTGACGACTTCCGACAAGAAGACATGCCCTCGATCACTGAGAAGCTCTTAGGGTGGTCCGTGGCGCAGTATGAATTGATGCAGCAGGAAGGCTGCAACATCGCGCGCAGCAGCCGCAGGGAGAGTGGTGGTTTCGGCGTATCGGGTTAAATGGTCTATGTCAACAATGGCCCAGCAGTTACCAGCCGATGTCAGAGGAAAAGGTCTATACAAATCAATATCTACGCGCCCAAACAGACGGTTAGGGCAAGGTAACGGTTCCAGACTGGCGCGCGATATGTGTGCTGACGATTTATGGCGTTGGCAAGTGAGGCAAGAGCGAACGCACTGCGGCACGTAGCGGTACATCCCACGCCAGAAGTCGCGTTGTCGATTGCGGTGGTAAGCTTTGGATACCCCAGAGTGCGCGCAATGCGGATCAGAATATCCCACATCACATATCACACAATATCACAGATCAGAATATAACATATCACATATCAAAATCACATATCTCCGACCGCAGACTGCGGGGTAACACGAGTAACCACTGCCGGCCATCGGCGTTGTAATTCCGTCGGTGTAGGAGGCCGTGACGGATAGCAAAATGGTGGGCTCGACGACGCGAGGCACACGTGGATGGTGTTGCGGATGGATCAGAGAGCAAGTCAATCAGCGGGGCGATCCAATTATCCTTTCGCTGTTCTGTAGCGAGAATGCCAACATCGATGGCAGAAACAACAATTATGGTTACTGAGTAGGACACGTTGTCTCCAGGCAGAAGGGAGCGCAACGGGGCCTCGGCGTCAGCATGCTGCCGTCCATTCCGGTACACCACGTGGATGCCGTAGTCTTGTAAGCGAAGAGCCCAACGGGCGAGACGTCCTGAGGGAACCTTCAATGATAACAGCTAGCATAGTGCATAATGGTCGGTGATGAAATCGAATGGACGACCATACAAATAAGGTCGAAACTTTCTGAGGGCCCAGAAGATCGTCAGGGGCTCTTTCTCTATGACGGTGTAGTTTGTCTCGGCTCTCGTGAGCGTACGGCTTGCATATGCTACGACATATTCAGGGAATCCGGGTTAGCGCTGCTCCAGGACAGCGCCAAGGCGAAAACCGCTGGCGTCCGTGTGCACTTCGTTGAGCCCGTAGGGTCGTAGTGGCATAGAATGGGAGGAGACTGGATCATGTGGTGGAGCTTTGCAAACGCGTCTTTGCACTCGGATGACCACGAATTGATGGGTTCGTTACTTCCAAGGAGCTTCGTCAGTGACGATATGATCATCGTATGAAGCGTCGGAAGTATGGGCCCACAAAACTACGCAGTTCATTGACGGACGCAGTGTGGGGAATTCAGCCACGGCCCGAAGCTTGCCAGATAAGGAAGAATGCCATCCTTGTACACGGCGTACCCTAGCATGGTGAGTTGCCGTGCTGCAAAGCGAGACTTATTCAGATTTAGTTGCAAGCCGGCATCGTTCACACGTGCTAAAACTTTTTTCAGACGTTGGAGATGCGTGGAGAAATCCGGAGCGAAGACAACGACATCTTCGAGGTAACACAAGCACGTGTACCATTTCAAGTTGCGCAGAACGGTGCCTATCATGCGCTCAACGGTCGCAGGTGCATTATATAGACCAAACGGCATGACGTTGAACTTGTACAAGCGGTCGCGTCTGACGAAGGCGGTCTTCGGTCAAGCGTCGTTAGCCATGGGTACTTGCCAGTACCCCGAGCGTAGATTGAGAGAAGAAAAAAAATTCGGCTCTGTGAAGACTGTCGAGCGCGTAGTCGATGCGCGGCCGTGGATAAACATTCTTGCGAGTGATCTTTTTGAGCCGTCTGTAGTCCACACAGAACCGCACAGAACCGTCCTTCTTCGCCCCAAGAAGAACAGGAGACGCCCATGGGCTGTCTGAGGGCCGAATAACGTCGGGTCGGAGCATATCAACCTGCTAGTTAATTACCCGACGTTCAGCAGGCGACACGCAGTATGGATGTTGCCGTGAAAGTACATTGGCAGCAGTGTCAATGCGATGCGTAGCAGCGGACGTGCGACCGAGAGAACTTCGCCCGACATAGAAAGAAGAACGATATTCTGCAACAGATCCAGAAGCTGAGAACGCTGTACCGCCGTAAGGTTGTCAGTAAGGGAGGGGCCAAATACATCAGCAGATGACGGATCAGAAGTGGAAACAGCATTGATGGTACGCGAACTGGGACAACGCGAGTCATTGGGTACGTCCAGGACTTGTGCGTCGTCGACTGGTTCTACTCTGCCGAGACATTCCCCTCAAAGCAAGGTAGCAGAGTACGGGGATGGGTTGGTTACGAAAATAGCACCATTGCCCTGGGTGACTTGCACGGTCGCGAAAGGTACTAGCAATCCTTTCCTGCTACAAGCGCGGTTGGATGGCGAAACGAGTGCAATTGTGTCGGGGAAACCGGCGCAGTAGACCGACACAGCCGTCGTAGAGTTTGAAGTCACTGTTGTATCATCTTTCATGAGAATCTTGCTCAGTGTCGAGGGAATGTCTTCTGGCGTCAAGTGCGAGAAGGGTGGAGTTCAATTTCGGCGGAGGTACAATGATTGATGGTGTCATGTTGGGGGAGAAAGTCCCATCCCAGGATGGCATCATGAGAGCATGCCGGAATGATGATGAAATGGACGACATACAGAACGTCCTGAATGACAACGCAAGCTGAGCACGCTGCTGTAGAATGAATACGATGCGCACTATCAGTACGGAGAGACAACATAGAAAGTGGCGTCGTCACTTTTCTAAGTAAGTGGCGAAGTTTTTCGTCCCTAACTAATAGAGCAGCTCCAGTGTCATTAAGAGCCGATGCATGAACACCACTTACAAGCACGTCAATTACATTCGAGGGGCCGCTCTGAGGGATTTCACATTGTGATAGCGTCGCAATTCTTGCCTCTGGGACTGCGGCGACTAGTTTTCCCACTCATGAGCAGCCGAACTTGGTCGCATGGGGGACAGGGAACGACGTCATGAAGACGACCTTCGAGGAGATGGACCTGGGCGAGACGGCGGTGGAATATACTGCGGTTCGCCATGGTATGTAATGGCTTAGCTGGCCAGCAACAGGGGAAGAAATGGGAGCCGGCTTTACGTGAAGGCCATAACGTGCTATGTGACCGGCATAACCGCAGACAAAGCAGATGGGCCGGTTGTCCGGTGTGGGCCATCGGTTCGCCGGGGTAGGTCCCACCCATGTCGCAAGAGCCGATGGACGAAATGGTGGCTGGAAAGGCTGCATGGTGGGCTGAAGCTGAGGCTGAGGGGTTGCGTCAACATACGTAGCGGGCATACCCGCTGCAAAGGACGGAGGTCTAGCGGCAGCATCAGCGTAAGTCAGACGGGCGGGTGCTGGAACGACTTGAGGCGGCCTGGTGATCACTTGGGCGTAACTCAGGTGTGCAGGAGCCCGAAGTGTGGGGGGTGGTACGCAGGCATGACCTCCGGTATTTCCTGCTCAATAGCTCGACGGATAGGAGGGAGAACGGTAGTGGCCGATTGTCGAAGAGCCGGTGATTGGGCAAAGGGCAGGAGAGAGAACTGGCGTGCGAAGACCACTTGGTCACAACTGGCCTCCAAGCCAGCAAGCGTTGCAGCTCGTTGTGGGGAGCGACGGGTCATCGAATGCTGCCGGCGGAGTTCCTCGCAGCTCTGACCCAGTGTGATGACCTCAGCCACTGTGCCAGGGTTTTTGGCGAGCAGCATCGTGAAGGCATCATCGTCCATGTCTTTCAAGATGTTTCGGAACTTGTCAGGCTCGGACATGGTGTGATTGGATTTGTTAAATAAATCGAGGACATCTTTATTATTGCTGATGAATGACTCACCAGCCTATTGAGCGCGTTCACGTAAGTGCTGCTTGGATTGCAGCTTACGAATGGCAGGGCAACCAAAAACGTTGATTACAGTGGTCTTAAAATCGGACCAGGTTGCAAAATCAGGCACATGGTTGTTCTACCACGAACAGGATACGCCCGCAAGGTAGAGCACCAATTTCGTCAACTTGCCGTCCTCGTCCCATTTGTTGGGGACACTCACGCACTCGTAAATGGTGAGCCAGTGCTCCACGTCCGGGCCATCGGTGACAGTGAAGATGAGTGGATCGTGGATCTTGGGGACATCGGGACAAGGGAGTGGCATGAAAGGAGGCATTTGCTGAGAGGCATCATGGGGCATGGCAGATGGCAGGGTATGTGATGTAAGCTTCAAGGGCATCGAAAGGAAACGCAGCACTCACCATCAATTTGTTAAGGCGGTTTTTAGCCAGCGACCATACGCTATGGAGACAGTCACGGTCCAGCACGGATTCACTGCGCGAGTGGCGTCCTTGTTGGATAGCCCTCCTAGAAGGTACTCAAGAGTTCGACCCATTTCAGAGTTCGGAGGCTTCGCTACAGCGTAAATTTAGTCTTCGCAGTCGGGATTTTCTCGTAGTTCACGTCGCACCTAGTAGCAATAAAGAAAAAAAATCTGCATGCTCCACGTACCTTGTAAATCGACGTTATGCGGAGCATGCGGAGGGAAGGTGACCGTGTTGTAATTTTTTCATTGAGCGGCACGTCACTAACCGACACTAATTAAAGTATAAATTCTGCACGCACAGACATATGTTGAATAATTACGGATGTTTATATAACAAGTTGCTTCCGTTTGCTCCATGATGTCAGCAGGAACATGAGGATTAGCAATACCAGAAGCGATAAGCAGATAAAAAAGCACTGGTGCTTGTGGGTATGGTAACCCTGGCATGCTACATGAATTAACTCCAGCGCACGGCGCCCAACTAGAAGTCTTATTACGCTAACGTGATGGCAGTAAGAAAATAGTACATATAAAAGCTTTATAAAATCAGATAGCCAGCACTACAACTCCAACTGACGCTTCACGAACATCGCGTACTTATAAAAATATAGTTCTGAGGCCTGGCGTGGCTCCGTGGTATAATGCTTGTCACGTAAAACGTTTGGATTTGATTCCTGCTGCGACTCTGACGCCAATTCTTTGCATTCGTTGGGTCAACGCTGCTGATGTCAGGTTTGTTCTAACGCTCGCGCAATAAAATTGCCAATCTGTGTTCCCCTGGTTCCTGGATAGATGTAAAATATCTAACACCTGCTGCACATACCCGCATACACTACCCTGGGTATGTGCAACTGTTCTTTGGGAGCTGAAGACGTACGCGACAATATTGTGACTTTATTCGTGTCATGACCAACGATTCCTATTTGTCAAACTATCTTACCTTCCTCTACTAATTTTGGTGCACGTCAACCTAAAGGGCCACTCACCAGGCTCCCAAAATACAAAAAAGAGCGCAATATTCTTCCCCGATATTTCTCGTTCTTCTTGACACACTATATATACTGTTACGTCTACAGCATACATGCTGCCGATTCTTTGATATACGCGAAATATTACATGTGATTTGTCTCCTGCACTGCTTTGCCATGCAGCTGCCCATCCGTTCTTCTTCGTGTTGCATGAATATTGTCCGCAATCAACCGATCAAACTTCATTTTCTGTGTTTACATCTGCGCAAGCAGCGATAACTGCGTGCAGCCATGAAGCGCTAAATTCTGATAGGCTCTGGCACTTAGTGCAAATATTGTTCACGAGCAATCAAGAGTTAAGGGGCGAGGAGGATGCACCATGTGTATGAAAGAGAGGAGAAAACACCCCCTCGTCTTTAAACGCGGGGTGGTGAGTTAGCTTTTAAGGGGGTGCTCATGGGAGCACCCATACGTCGGTGCCTAGATAGATAGATAGATAGATAGATAGATAGATAGATAGATAGATAGATAGATAGATAGATAGATAGATAGATAGATAGATAGATAGATAGATAGATAGATAGATAGATAGATAGATAGATAGATAGATAGATAGATAGATAGATAGATAGATAGATAGATAGATAGATAGATAGATAGATAGATAGATAGATAGATAGATAGATAGATAGATAGATAGATAGATAGATAGATAGATAGATAGAATAGATAGCGACAGGCGGAGTCGTACTAAAACCCTGGTCCAAAATGAAAAGTCAAGTAGAAATGTTTGATTCCACTTGATGCTGTTCTGCTTTTTATGCGCTGCATTGGTACAGATGAGCCTAAGTAAGGGATGGCAGCGCGTTCATTTCATAGCAGCTAGAAAAATAACAGGAATGTAGAAATTGAGAAAGTGTTGATAAATTTATTTCTAAGGGGAAGTTAGACTGATAGGCATTCTTGTTGTTTGTCAAATGACACAAATATCTACAATTGCCATGTCGATGATAGCACATGAGAAACAAAGGTTATACCAGATGCGAGACCATCGCTTCGCAACATTTCAATTTCGGCTTATTTTCAGAGAATTTCTTCGGAGTGCTCATACAGAGTGCCTACAATGTTCATTTGTAGCAAGCACTTTGTTAAGAATACCAAGCCGGATTCATGGTCACCTTCTCCATAGGTATCACTCCAGCATTGCAGGTACGGTTCAACCCTCATGAACCTGATTCATGAATATTTCAGCCCACTTTTTATATATTTTCAACTTTTAGTTTTCACCGGTTTTAACTTCTGAGATTCAGCTTCCAATACTGGTTTACCAATACAGTGCGTGTGATTTAAGAACAGAATGATTTGGCATAAAATCCAGTGCTTCTGTGAAACGCCTTTTAAGCACGTGTGTTCCTCAGCCGGCTTGGAGGTTTATAAATCCTCTACGCTTTCGAGTTTGTCTGCATGGGGCCGCAACATATGCATACTTGACAGAATGGACAGCGATACGGCGCCGGTGACTGTGCCGAAGTTGGCACAATGGGAAAGGAGTCTGACGACGTAGTGCGTCCGAACTCGGAGGTCTGACCGGTGCGTGAGGCGTGATGACCGTGTGGCGGGTGGTTATGACCAGGTGCCGAGTGGTTCTGACTAGGTACCGGGAGGTTATGTCCAAAAGGCGACGCGTGATGGCCATGCGCCAACATGTGATGACCGGGCACTGATGTCTGATGACCAAGTGCCGATGTGTGATGACCAGATGCCGACGTGCTATGGCTGGGTGGTGTCTTGTGATGGTCATGTTGCGAGGTGTGATGACCATGCAGTGCGCCGTGACCAGGCCGTGGGGTGTGGCCGGTAGTCACTTCAGACGTGCCATTAGTGGCAGCACCAGCGAGCACGTTTTCGGTACGCGTGGACACCTCGATCTCAGTTGTGGAACTGTCACTGCTGAAAGTGGTCTTCAAAACCTGCGAGATAACCCAGCGTTTGTGAGTGTACCAGCATTTACTTCGCGCTTAGTGATCTCTCGTTTTTTCGTAATTAGAAAATTAAAATATTTGTGCTTGTTTAAAAAGGGTATCTTTACCTGCAGCCTTTCAGAGCTTACAATGAGGCAATTTCGTTCATTTCATTTTCTTACTGTTTGCGTTGCTTCTAGCCGCCTACTGGTGCAGAGCAGAGATGACCTCAGCCATGTTGGAATATGTGCCAGTGGTTAGCATTTTTGTCAAATTAAACTATCATTGAAGTCAATCACTAGGAAGCATTTATACTCTTTCTCACCTTTGGTGAACAATAAAATGGTTGTGATATAGAGCGTCGGATAATAAATCAACAAAGAGGAAAGTGTAAGCTTCTGATGATAAATGCATAAACTCAAATGGATGCTGAAACCAGTGTTCGGACAAGCGGATTTCTTTTTCATTGCACCAGCTCCAGCGCACTTCCCATATTACGAGTTTCTCAAAACATCGTAAAACACTATTTACATATTGTGTTATGTAAGATGATTTCACGTATATTTGACACGTATGTGAATGACTTCTCCAATACTGTATCGGAAGCAACTGAATCCTCCTGCGGCTTACCTAGTATCTTGCCAACACATAATCATATCAGTACTCTAACCCACGGGTCGGCATTCCTTTGAGGCGAATGGTTAAGTTGCGTGAAGCGGACTTTGTGGAGCGTCGCACAATAAAAAGTCGAGCGGGTGGGTGTAGGGGTTTCGCTAACAAAGAAAGAAAGAAAATGGCTGATAGTCAATATCTGTTATTGATAATAAGTAGACATAGGTAGTTATGAGTGGTATAAATACTCATTGTGTCTAATAATAAAATATGCATATATAATCGATATGCGTAATATGTTATGAGGCTAAGTGGTAAGACATAGCACAAAGTGAAGTGGAAGCAAACTATCTTTTTTTCCTCTCTAATGCCGTTTGGCATTCAAGCTGCTTTGTTGACTTCAGATAAGAAGTGAGAAGTGCTGGAGGGAGGTGCAATGTCGTACTTGAGGCTGCATATTACTTCCCCGCGAGCCGCCCGTTGCGGACCAATGCTATAATCTATTACGTGCAATCACTTGGCTGAGCAGCTATGCACAAGTTACATTCCAGTATCCCATTCAGCCTGGGGCTGGATAGCAATTAAAATTATAGTTGGCATCTTTACTGAAAAAAGTGTGCCCTTACTATAAACGCTTGTAAAACGTAAAAACATCACGATAAAATGCATGTGATTTTTTTCAGAGTGGGGGTCTTAAGCATCTGCTTCTCCGTTGAGTGGTGGTGTCGCCGTCATCAATAGAGTGAACGAGTACGGACAAGAGAGCGAACGCGGAACGCCATGAGCTGATCTATTAGCGCTGGAATGCCTCGTGAGTGATCCCGTTCGTTCTGACAGAACAACGCATGCTTCTAGCATACGGGCACAAGGAAGGACGTTGACCTGGGAGGATTGCGAGAATGAGACGTACGTTGGTTGAAGACATTCTTGGTTTTAGCAGGGTATTTGTTTCGAGTTGACTTTTCAGGAAACAAGTTCTCTCATAAAAACGTTGAACCATCTCCCGTTAAAGAGAACCATATGACGATGTGAAGCAGCGGGCGCTAACGCTTACACTGGTGGCCACGTTGACACTGGCACTCATCAAGCGAAAGCTAAGACGCCCTTAACTGAATTCCTAACGTGTGATTCAGTGCCTGCATATATGTGGTGACCAGTGAACGGTTGCGCAGAACGAGCAATTGCTTTTTTTAATGCGAAGTAGCTCTTCGACCAGCCTGTGTAACGCTGTCCCTCCATCTGCACTACGATCTCCTGGCCGCAGAAATTGGGTTGGTGCCAAGCAAGTCCCGCCTTTCATCGCTGTGAGCGCGCGTTCATGTCACTCTCTCCCTAGCCTGCCACCACGCGCCACGTATCATCTCGCCCGTTTCACTTTATCGACCACTCGCAATGTTCGAGTGCACATCGAGTGACAATCTTCATCTGCGATTAAACTTACGCGAAACCCAAAGCACCTCACGTGCATTTGCGATTTGATCAAACGCTCGATTTAGTAAACGCTATTTTAGAGAGGGAGAGGGCTGCTGAACTGCAGGTCGCGGGTTCAAATCCCGGCGTCGGCAGCTGCATTTCCGATGGAGGCGGAAATGTGGTAGGTCGATGTGCTCAGATTTGGGTGCACGTTAAAGAACCCCAGGTGGTCAAAATTTCCGGAGCCCTCTACTACGGCGTCTCTCATAATCATATGGTGGTTTTGGGACGTTAAACCCCACAAATTAATCGAGAGAGAGAGGGAAGGATAACTTCGCGGGTGTCACACGTGGGAAGCAGCGACAGGCTAGGGAGAGAGTGACGTCAAAGCGCGCACACTGCGAGGGAAAGTTTAACCTACTTGGCACCGCCCCAACACCTTCGGCCAGAAAAGCGTGGTACGGACAGAGTCAGCGTTACACAGGCTAGTCAAACAGCTGCTTCGCATCTAGTAATCAAGTTTCGAGCCCAGCTACTGAACGCCCGTATCCTCGTTGAGCACTGTCGTCGTCGTCATAATACGGCAGCCGGAGTTTGGCACCTTCCTTGGCTTCTTCTCTCGTTATTTATTTGCATGACATAACCACAAGTACGGCTTCTAATTGAATATGAACCAACTAGCCCAGCAACGTTTCCTTCTAGTAAAAGTTTTTGACGATCATATCCAGCAAGAGGCCCTCGGCTATAGCAATCCAAGAACTGCTGGGTTCAGTCCCTTAAAACCAGGATTCAGTCACAAGCCATCCTGAGATGCATATCGCCTCTTATTTTCATTTTTACGCGTATTGCAAGCATGCTGTCTTGTGCAATGTGCAATGAGATCAAGAGTGGTGTTCGCGGATTCACCGCCTCACCCTCACCTGACCTCACGAGCCCACCGTAACCTATAGTGAGCTTGGATGAATTCATCAGTAGAATATGAATACGCTGGCGTTAGCAAATTTTCGTCCTACCTCGGTCGTATTTGAAGCTTGCGGAGGCGATGAAGATAACTGCTGTTTCCCGTCTTTGCGGTGTGTCTCGTCTTGCTGGGGATGCCCCTCCTTGTGGCGCGTCTCTTCTTTGTGGTGTTTCCCCTCTTTGTGGTGCGTCTCCTCTTTGTAGTGTGTCTCCTCTTTGTGGTGTTTCCCTTCTTTATGCTCAACCTTTTCCTTCTTTTCGACAGACGCGGCTGACGATTCTCCTTTCTTCACTCGCTTGCGGCGCACGAACTCCTCGAGGCAGTCTAGGCAAGGCTGAAGTTGGCTGCCATTGGCTTCCAGGTGTATCCCAGCCGCCGATGCAGCGGCGGCCACGATTGCTGCAGCTGCCGACGCACTACAACCTGACGCCGAGGTTGTCAAGCGTGCTACATCCACGGCTCCTCCCCATTTCTGCATAATAACGAAACGATCTACCAATACACTACTCGAACATGCACTGCTCAAACATGAGTCTTACTAATAGGTTGACGTCATTACTATAACGTCACGCTTATTTCGAAGACACAAGCATACAGCACCGGCCAGGGCACTGCTACGTTGTGGCTCCAACTGATTCATGATAACCCAAGAATAATCGGCCAGACGAATCTTCCAAGTATATAATGATTGAATGGTCTCTATTATATCTGTGGTGTGTCACCTTGTTGAAAGCTAAATGCACAGAAGTGTGGGATTGGCCTGGTTAGTGATCTTTTATTAAACTTCTCAGTGCGAAAAATTCACACAACGAACACAACAGGAGAAAGCGGAGGCGGAAATGTTGTAGGCCCGTGTGTTCAGATTTGGGTGCACGTTTAAAGAACCCCAGGTGGTCGAAATTTCCGGAGCCCTCCACTACGGCGTCTCTCATAATCATATGGTAATTTTGGGACGTTAAACCCCGCTTATCAATCAAACAGGAGAAAACGAGCGCCGACTTTCAACTGATTTATTACTACTAAGGCACACATATATATGTTACAGAAAAAGATAAGATCGCATGCTGAAGCAAAAAAAAACAAACAAACTCATAACCAAAAGCCAAAAGAGACTGCAAGAAACCACGTGCTCACCCCGGACTTTCACCTGTCGAATTTAAATATGTCAATTATTTTTCAGATAAAACTATAGACGGTTTGCTGATGCAGCGGCCTCGAGCGATTGCTGCAGCTTCGATTATAAGTCTTCTGCATTCGTTAGGGGACGTAAGAACCTTTGCCTTTTCGAACAATGGCTGGCACCCATATTTCGAACAATGAGCGGCCAAAAAACCATCCCGTCCAGCACTTCTTACTTTCTGGCAATGTTCTTGAAGTCTTACATTAAGACACCTGCATGACTGACCTACGTACTCTTGTCTACTAGACAGAGGTAAACAACAAACTTTTACTTTTGCACACTCAACAAACTTTTACGGTGCTTAATCTTGCAGTTGCTTGCGGTGCTTCCTACTGGACTAGTTTGGACACGTAATTGAGACACGTTATTGACTGAGCACGTGGTTTCTTTCAGTATCTTTTGGCTTTTGGTTGTGGGTTTTTTGGTTTTTTGCTTAAGCATGCGATCTTATCCTCTTTTCTGTAACACATAGATGTGCGTTCTAGTACTAATAAATCAGTTGAAAGCCTGTGCTCGTCCTCATCTTTTTGTTCGTTGTCTGAATTTTTTCGCGCTGATATGTTTAATAAAAGAAATGCGCAATTCGTTTGCCGGTTTTCAAATAGAGTAAGGTCATCATATCGTGAGCGATAACAAAATCATGTCACCTCATCATGAGATTATTGTGGCGTAAAATAGCGTGAACTTACATGGAGTTTTGACCATGTTATACCGTCGCTCGGTGATGCTTCTGCTCTTGGAGGTAATCTAAACGCAACCTATGCGCAGAAAGCTTTCGCAGGCAAGGCGAATAATGTCACTGAGTTACAAAAAAAGAAAAAAATTGTCACTTTCACCTGCTAATTTTTTGTGCGAGTCCGTAAAGGACCCTGTCAGTTAAATAGTACAGCCAATTAATGTGACCGTAAAAATTGGTAATCGCAGAAACGCACAGGTAAGCATGCTTGAAGCGATTTCGGCATGCCTTCCTACAAATTATAGTAGTGCGAGCGTTTAGCGAATGTTCGGCTAGGCGAAACGGGGCACGTGACACATGTGAAAAAAGAAAGCAAAGGTAGGAAGAGAAAGTGCTATATACACACACAAACACACACACGCACTCTTCTCTCTCTCTCTCTCTCTCTCTCGCTATATATATATATATATATATATATATATATATATATATATATATATATATACATTCTACCATGAAATGCATAGGAATAAAGATACAAAAAATGCAGAGAGCATAGTAAGACCCCTCATGCACCTCCCTCTCTTTTTTTCAGTCTTGGCTGCAATAGTAAACAGACGCCAGTTTTCATAAAGTGTCTTGTTTGTATTTTCACGTCGATTCGTTTAAGAATATGTTTGCAAGAATCATAGCTTATTGCTATGTTCAGTGATGTGCTACTGCACGCATATTAGTCACTACGAATCCTCGGATGATTTACTACAACTTGCTACCAGAGAGCGTTTATTAACAACGTGCCACGTGGTGAACGAAAGTGATTCCGGATGAAAGCTTACCTGCAATTGATTGAGGCTTCCGGGGTGATGCGCACGTTCGTTTTTTGCCATGTTCTTCTGGCTACAAAGCGTACATTCCTCCATTATCTTGACCAGAGTTGTTCGTGACTGTGGGAGGGATGGTGGTAGTGACCTCCCACGATGCCATGAGTCCGAACGACTCTGATTTTGACTGGCGTACCGGCAAACTTGTGCCTGGTGTGTTAACCGTGGAGGCATGGGACTTCTGATGATACTGTAACGACATTCATGAGCGTTTATCATTCCGTAAAGAAACTTTGGGGTTCTGTTCGCGAAATTCGAAATGTTGACATGCGGCACATCGCAATGAAGGATCTGTGTTGTTTTAACCAACCGGGATCGTTACCATGCACCTCTTTGAAATTGTTTGCGTAGTTTTGCATGTCATCATTTTTTTTAATACGAATGCTTCTGTGTTACGAGCAAACATGAACAGGTATACCAGACAAAATACACGACCACCACACCTTGTGCCTGATGCGATTGTCTTGTCCTGACCGGCTGTCCTGCATCTTTCTCTGGTGTCCTTGTGAGTGTTCGCTAGATATATGAAAGCATTCAGTCAATGCCAACTAGACCACTTAAATGCTTAGTGATTTAAAATACGACTTCAAGATTCACAATTCTGACCAAAACGAATATAAAGCCCTAGTTACCACTGCATCTGTCATTGAACAAATGTTTGGAAATAAATATACCAAGCATTACCATGTTGTGTTCTAGAACTGAATGTGTAGTACGTGCATTCTTGACGCACACTTGCGATTTTTGCCTCAAGTTTAGAAACCGTAGTCATCTAGCAGCCAAAACAAGCGGTATTTAGTTCGATAACATAACACGTCTAGAAAACAATCAAGGTTTTAGAGTTTTTTTTTTCGAACTGAGTAAGGGTACCAAGTATGTCATTTTTGCACGGTCGTTGTAGATCGCTTCACTGGGGAGCTTTTGGAGAGACTGTGTAAATAATTGCGATAACAGGATGCTCCTTCAAAGGACTATTGAAAACAATTCATAACATACACATAGTTGATTAAGGTATCCCCGTGACATGCATTTTTGTAGACTATAAAATACAGGATAATATTATACTAGCTCTCTCACATTTTTTTTCTCACGCACGTGCTTACTACGTATTTACTATTAGAACTTGAGGCCACGTTCGCATTTTATTGCGGGCCTGCTTGCCAATTAAAGCAAAATAACGTGGGCACTCCTAAATTTTGTTAGTGGAGTTTCTCTTAAGTAAGGCTGACAGTTATCCTTGAGAATGATTCCGGCTTCCCTTAAAGACTACAACGGCGCGTATTCTCACCCAGAAGACATGGCCCTGAACGAAGTCAACCTGGCCGCCTGTTGCGGTGACATGGCTCTGAATTTCGGCGACGAAGAGCGCGCGATGGGCGTTGGTGGGCGGCTGAAGGGCGAGGAGGACCGGCTGTGCGGTGACGGCGAACGGCTCATGAGCATGTGCTGCTGCGGCGACATCGAGTGTCTGCTCGTGTGCGCCTCGTTGTCGAGCATTTCCACGTACGAGCTGGGCCCGTGGTGAATGATGCGCACCACTGGCGTTACACCATCTTCGTCCACGGAGACGTTTACGTCGCATTCGAAGTTCTGACCGGGGGCCTCCTCACCAATTGCTGCATCCTGTCGCGAAACGTAGATCAGTAAAGACGAAGAATATTATTTACATGCGCAATAATCGATATGTACTCGGGAACAAGGAACAATTCAGTGCAAATCGGCAACAATATTATTCGAGGAAAATCACAGACTCCATAAAATTTACCAAGGTAAAACCCTCTAAGAAATACCAGCGTTCCGCGAATTTTATTGACGCGCAGTAAAGTTACCAAGACTAATTTGTGTACAACTGAATTTTACCTTGTATAACCTTGATATTATGACTGCAGTTGATCATACTGGGATAAAATTTCAATGATAGCGTAACTGTGGGGCAATATTAATAGGACAAAGGTTCTTTGGATGCAATACTGACAGACTAACACTACAACTAGTCCAAAATGAGAGATTAATGCTGAAAGACTACGAGTACCACAGGACTCCGCGCGAAGACGACTCAGTTTCTTTGCCTAAGCATACAGCGAACCGGAACATAATAGGAATAGGTATACATAGCACATGATGCTGCTCCCATACTATGAGAAGACACTGTCCTGCTATAAATCTCAGTTATTTCTACTTTCTTTAGCTGTCATCTTCTTCTTTCCCTTCGCCATTCCTGAAGACAATGAGTCTTGTCCCCCCTCCCTCTTTGTCAATTATTCGGCTAATGTTATCTCAACCTCAACCATTCTTGTCTTTTTTCTAACCTCAGGTAGCTGCCCCATGGCGCAGGATGGCCTCCGGTGGGACGAAGGTGGTGCCGCAACGGCAACCGCGCTTCCATTCCTCAGCTCGTGTTCGGCCGCTGCCGGGCCGCACAACCTGGTGTGCGACGCGCTCACCAATACGACCACGTCTGAGCCGCGCCTCGGCCCCTGTGTCAGCCTGGCCTGGCTCATGGTCGCTCACGATTCAGACCCCCTGGAGATTCCAGGGACGGGGCGAAAGCCAGCGCCGTCCGCTTTCGGCCTCCTCACTTGGGAGCCGACTCCACCGTGAAGCGAGGCGGAAAAGAATTTTGAAAAGAGTGACGAATGGGCCCGCAAAACGGGGACCGCAGAGCGAAGCTTGTGATATGGGCACAGCCCACTGCCTGATGTCAGGTCAGTGGTCACAAGAGGACGTTAACACGCATGCGAAAAAAGGAATGAATTGCTGTCAACAAGTATGATGGCTTGTTCACAGAAATAAGTCGGAACGTTTTGAGGGAACATAAATTACCCTTTAAAAAGTGAGAGCAGAAAAGCGGAGAAAAGTGCAATTAATTGCATCATTGCTTCGATGGGCGAGTTATTATCACACAAGTGCTCTAATAACTCGAATTGTGCAATATATCTCGTTTCGCAGCAACTGCCTACAAATTCCTCACCACAGAGTTTCGTGTGGACCTGAGGGCGATGTCTAGAACGTAACACCAATCTGTGGCAGTACTATTCAAGCATTGCTTGTTTGGGAAAGTGGGGGAAAGCCATGGCGAAGGCTCTCACCTCAACGAAAAGTTCAGCACGTTATCATAACGGTAGCGTAAACCGTCATGCAGTATGATGAACATGATATTCTAACTACGCAGTGACATCGGTAACGGGAAGAAGGCAGGTTCACGACAAGTGTATGATGCGACGAAGCGATGATGAACTCGTCAATAAACTTAAGTCAGTAAGGTTACTGCCCTTGTACTCGTCACCTAATACCAGCAAATCAAAACACAGACATGAATGCAAGACAAGAAAAACGAAGTGCTGTGTCTTCATCGACGATTGCGCCTTGCGCAGTGTTTTTTTTAAATATAGAATATACACAAGTGCAAAATTTGGTTCGCCTATACCGCTTATTTTGTAAGAAAATAATTTTATTTTCTTGAATTACCTTTGAAACTAAGTTTTTTGCGATAGTGGTGATTCAGTTTTGACTGGCAGAGAATGCATACACAGGTAATGGGGTTTACTAACAAGCCATATAATGCCGCATGGTTTTCTGTAGGCACATACATAATTGTGCTCACGCAGTCGCTGATGTTTATTATTATTATTATTATTATTATTATTATTATTATTATTATTATTATTATTATTATTCTGCATTGAAAGCAACAGTAGGTCTAGCATTTCATACAGCATGGTGAAGAAAGGCTTCAACTATATCAGTCAATGTACCGTAAATGTCAACGCGAGTTATGCCATCTGACTGCGACAAAAATGGTTATTTTTTGCGTTACATTATCTGAAATTACCTCATCGAGGCATTCTTTTTGCAGCATTTCTACGTCATGTGCAAAAGTTACTACCATATCACTTATCTGCCGGTTCCTTTGCCAAGCCCTTGTAGTGTGTCAACGCCGCATAAGAAGAATTAGGATTACTTCAGGGCTATTTTCATCAAAAGTATATAAATTAGCATAAATATTCTATTGCGATAGCAATATTGGAGACAGTCTTGGTTGGTTTTTTGCCGTCACCGTCACTTCAGCTGTCATTCACGTATACGTATATTCACGTATATGTCTGTATTATATACGGGGAAGGATGCGCTTGCCTCCTCTTTCTGCGGAGCGAACATCGTCCTTCCGGCCGGGGTTGTCTGTGCGCGCGCTGATCTCGTGAGCGAACAAGGAGAAGGGGGGGGGGGAGGCTCTTTTGGTTGCAGCAACGACCAGCGGGCGCCTTTTGCCCCCACAGCTGTCGGGAGCTTCTACGAGATGCGTTCTGTGATTTTTTATAACTATCCTATAATTCAGTATTTATACATGTCTTATGTGATCAATTTTTTATAGATATACGTTTTTTGACCAATCCCCTAGAGTGGGTGTGAGCCATATATAGACTATCATCAGCATCATAATAATAATAATCATAAGGCCACGCTGCTCTGTGGTAGTTTGGCGTCAGGCTTGGGGTTCAGGCTCGGGGCGGGTATGACTGGGGGCCTCCCATTCGATATGAACCGTAATAGATGATGCCCGTCATGAAGGCAATCGTCGCCTTGCTTGTCATCGCCGCGGCGACTCTGCCCTGCGTGCTTACTTTCGCCGACGTCCAGATGAAAGCTCTGCTAGCGCCATGCGACAACAAGGCGTACGAACCGAAGGAAGTGCACAATGGTGTCACCAAATGCAAGAACAAAATACAAGTGACGCTACTTGTCAATAGCACTCCTGGGGTAAGTACTTCATTATGCCCATGTTACATGAACATCAAATGTCTTTGTATATGCACGAGTCACAAGCTGTCAACGCTGAGAAGTACATTCGTGAAAATTGGTTTTTATTCAGTGACGCTAAAGGAAACACTTTTTTCAGTCAATGTCCTTGCTCTGAACACCAAGGATCATCAGCAAGTTCCTTCGTGTATGAATGACCAATATAAATTCATTTCTTGAATGCGGACCAAACAAGCTTGACAGGTAATTAGGTCAATGACGGCATAAATATCGTTAGTCGTGTTTAGTCGTGGTGCACTAGTTGTCACATTACCTTAAACTCAATAAAGTGCAGGAATATTCACTTTTTTTCGTCTATGTAATCTCACCCCGTAACCGTCAAATTACACGTCTCTTCGATTCATTCGGTTTTGTCTATCGCAAAAACAAAGTCTTGCGAAAACTTAACAATGTTTTCTTTTTTTTATTCACACGTTTGCAGTGTTGAGAGAGGGTTGTATCAGTCTTGACTGATACATCAATAATATCTCTTCGTTAGTATTATAGCGCGTTTCTGGTTAAGCCACGTGGTTAAATCACTACCGGTAATATCGTCCAAATTATTCAAAATAATAACGTAACTTCATCTACACAACTAAATTACGATGTTAGAATTATGAAAATTTCTGCAATAAAACCAGCTTTAACAATATGTCTAATTTTCGCTCATAGGGAAACATAGAAAAGAGCTACGTTCACTTAACCGAAGTTTACGAGCCGGAGCTAGAGAGAACGTCCCGTCTATTCAACACCATCGTGATTCGGCTTAGACAAGAGGAGTTGCTGCTTGCCTACCCTATGAAATACATGGCGGTGAGTTTATACCTATACTAACACCTTTTCTTCAAAGCACACGCGTAATACTACAACAATCATTTGGGACGTTAGACCCCAACAACTATTATCACTTTTATCCAACAAAAACGCATCGCTGTTATCAATGTAATCTCATTGTCAACACGGAATCCCATAAATCTCGCGGAATCATCATGCATGGGCAAGTTGACCACGCTATAAAGAACGTTATAACCAGCGTCAATGCTTGATGAACACCACAGAGCGCTGTAAAGTGTAGGGATCTATCGCATAGGATACAGAATGCTTAGGCTTGTTTAGGAATGTTTAAGAAACTAGATGGACCTGATGTGTGGCATTCTACTTTCAGTGCTATAGATATAGTTGCAAGAATAGTTCTAATGACCACCTTAACCTCGATTACGGCAAGGGCGTAGGCTACATGAACGCATACTGCCCAGTGGCACACCACATAAATATCTGCATTTCTTTACAAAGCTTTTTAGCGCTTTCAAATGAAATTTGAAAGTTAAAACAAAACGAAAATACGGGAGTCAATGAACGAAGAAACGAGATACGGGAATGGGTGTCAATGTTTCTCACACAAAAACTCAAGAACATGTATTATTAAACAAAATAAAACCACAACAATAACTAAATTCATTATTCATAACTATTGCTGTTTTGAAGCAATCGCATGTTTTTCCTTGTTCATTATATTTGTTTCTAAATATTCCGTTCATTTCAGTTTATTTGAATTGGTGGATCAAAGTAGTTCCTCGGTTGCTGCATACGTTTAAGGCGTTCTTCGTTTTGATTCCGAAATACTGACGGAAGAATAATGAATGATCAGCTCATTACAAAAAAGTCCTGGTGAAAGATGAGCAAGCAGGGCACGCACAAAAACAACCAACTAGCAAGTGACCTCGAAGAGCAACAAAATATTACTAATATAAAATACAGAATACACACAAAATATTCCTAACATTGCAAGAAAGGGCAACTGCGCGAGACTTGTACAGAATAAATTATGGTTAAGACGTTCGCTCAGGTTTTCCCATGCGTTCATCTTCTGGCAGAATGTCAACGGAAAAGTCACAGAGAAGGTCGTGGTACATGATTCATGTGACTTGACCGTTTGCGCCGGATACGTAGAGCAGAAGAAGGCTCCTAAGGTAAGCGAATATAATATGATGCTTCGTGCTATAACATACTATATGATGCAAAATATGCCATTTTAGGGTTACTGCTGCAGCTGCGATGATGGCCAAAATTGTACCATTCACTGCTTGCAGTACAGCTCCGTTTGGTGAGTAGCTGGATAATACTTTCTTGCCCCGTGCAAAAAAAAAGTATCCTAATTTATTTCTGAGCATCTATCACTGAAAAACAAAAAGATTGAGTACTTGCCTAATGAGCAGCTTTGAAAGCATTTGAAAACATTTTCGTAAGTATTCTCTAACAGTTGGAAGGACAAGCTCCCGTAAGGTACTCCCTATAAAAACATGCATGTATTTGGCGTTTACATGGTATTAAACCACTACCTTCAAGAAAGCAGTGTCTCGAGGTGCTACTTGTTTCTTTCTGCCACTCCCTAAAAGATGAAATCCTCATCTAAATCTTGCCGGACGTTCTGCGCCATACGCACGCACAAGCTGGTGCAAACTGATCTACAAAAAAAAATAGGCGTGTGCGGGAACGAAAATTCATCTACATACAACCCTCAGACACCGAAGTACGTTTGGTGGTCGGTGTCCCTGCTCCTCAAACTTCCCCACTATAGAAAATTATGACGCTATATAATTCGAAGCATTTGTCCGGCGTTCTTACACCATGCTGTTGCCCAATCAAACGTCCCCTTTATTGCTAGAACGAAAGTTCATTAACATTTCATCATTTATGAGATGTTCTTTTCGTTGCAATTTCAATTGTAGGCTAGAAAATATTTTTTGAAGTCCTAAGTCTATTAGCTCTTGCATTCATGCTACAGCTTGGTTATGGAAGTGCGTTTTTTACGTTAATGAGGTATACCGAAAATTTTTCTTTTAGAATGTGCGATGAAATGGTTTTTGTGAAATAACTATTCACTTTCTTTAATCTGATGAATAAAGCTGATTTTATTATTGAAGAACAACGTGGTGTGAGTTGTGTTTAAATGTGGAACAAAAGCATGACTTATTCATATTTATTATTTTTCTCGTCATAATATTGAAGTTGAGTGCTCTTGAAATGTTAATGATGCAACAACAGATGCTGTTTGCACATTATTGTTTATTACTTTGACATACATACAGAGATTACTATTAGAACGGGAAAAATTGGCATATCCCACGTACAGTGGGATATGCCAATTTGTGCGAAGTATGCGCAATATGTGCATTATATGCAAGTATGTGCAACATGTGCAAGTATGTGCAAGTGAAGTATGTGCAATATGTGCAATATGTGCGAATATGCGAAGCATGAATGAGACAGGTTGATATGTCGCTTTAAAATCAGCGCAAACTTACGAAGTGGAGATAAATGATGCCGTACATGACTTCCGTGTCATGATTATCATGTTTGGATGTGTCTTTTTATTTTCGTCATCTATTCACATCACGTGAAACGAAATTTAGTATATATTAGTGGAGATAGCGAAACGCCCGTGAGCATGCTATTAGCGCAGTATGTTGTCATGTTTTTACATGACACGCATGTCAGGATTATCATGTTTACACCAGTCATACATTTTGTCATCCAATGACGTCACGTAACAACAAATTTCGTTTATGTGGAGCTAGCCAAACGGCCGCGAGCACATCATGAACGGCCCATTGTACACAAATGTAGCGTTGACCCACACGCACGCTGGACAGGACGACGCTACGTTAGCAAAACGCGAGCACTCTATACTCTGACGGCAGGCGCGACCGGCGCGACCTGACGGCAACCGGGGCAAAATGCGAGATGCTGCATTTCGTGCTGATGCATTACCCAGACAACACTGCGTCTCCCTCTTTCTGTGATGGCGTTATGCCAGACGCGCCCAAACGTGCATGCGAAAAAGCAACGCATCACGGCGTATGCCTGCGAGTATATCGCAGGACTGGCGCCTGGCGTGGCAACGCCGGTGTGACGCGACGAAATGAACGCCGGGGAGCACGCGCACCGCGTCACGTCGACACGCATTGGCGCCTTCACTGTGGCATGTAGTCATGTTCTTACATGACACGCATCTCATGATTATCATGTTTGCACCAGTCACACACCTCTGTCATGCATTGACGCTACGTAATACCAAATTTGGCATGTGTGAAGCAAGCAAAACGGCCATGAACGCATCATGAGTGTGGAATGTAGTCATGTTGTTACATGACACGCATGTCGTGAATATCATGTTTGCACAGTATCATACATTCGTCATTCATTCACGTGCCGTAATACCATATTTGGTATATGTGATGCAAGCGAAACTGCCGCGAGCGCATCATGAGCGTAGCATGTAGTCATGTTGTTACATGACACGCATCTCATGATTATCATATTTGCACCAGTCACATACCTTCGTCATTCATTCACTTAGTGTTATACCAAATTTGATATATTTTATGCTAGCGAAACTGCCGCGAGCGCATCATGAGCGTAGCATGTAGTCATGTTGTTACATGACACACATGTCATGCTTTTCATGTTTGGGTCTGTCGCTTGTTTTCGCCATGCAATTATGACAAACCATACTAGTTTTGCAACATGTCATGTGAACGAAAGCACCGCAAGAGCTGGAGGATTATAAAATGTAAATCATGGCATTCATGACATACATGTCATGATTTTCGTGCTATGACTATTGAAATATGTTCTTCATACAGTCATGTAATGCCAAACCAAGTTTGGTATTGATACCGTTATTGAAACGGCCAAGAGAGCTAAAAGTCGTAGGCGGCTAGATAGATAGATAGATAGATAGATAGATAGATAGATAGATAGATAGATAGATAGATAGATAGATAGATAGATAGATAGATAGATAGATAGATAGATAGATAGATAGATAGATAGATAGATAGATAGATAGATAGATAGATAGATAGATAGATAGATAGATAGATAGATAGATAGATAGATAGATAGATAGATAGATAGATAGATAGATAGATAGATAGATAGATACGCTCAAAGTCGCCGAAGTTCGCTGAGAAATGCATCGCATTTTCAAGCAAGCTAGGCACCCTGCGAAATTTTTAAAGAATATGGCAGACAAATTGCAGGAATACTATTGGTCTTCGAATACCCCACAAGAACGACGGATCTGTTTATGTACCCCAAATTTAGTAGTATTTAAACGAAAAACAACATTCATAGAATCTCCCACTTGGCCTTTTGTTTCATTTTTTCGCCTTTTTTCTAGCAATCGAGTGTTTTCAACGCACTATATGACAATTTTTCTTCAAGTACATTTCAGATGTTCGCGAAATGGCCGAGTCATTCGATGTGGATAAGAAATGGCCGTGATCAGGTGGAGAATCTATACACTTGTTAATCTGTGAATACTGCTATTCTGTGTAGGGGATTATAGCAGGTTGGAAATTAGAGTCATGAATATTTTAAGGCAAACATGAGTCTGAGCACGAATAAAGATATGGCTGCAAAATACAACTCGCAGAATTGAAAATTTTAAAAAATGGAACGACTGATACAATGTAAAGGAATGCAAACGATATTCAAGCTAAGAAATACAGGGCAATAAGTACACCAGAAACCGACCCACGTATGCAGTTTGCAGGTAATTTGCATTGCTTTATTGAAAAGACGAAGTTATGTGGATATTGAAGCCCTTGGCAGACACCAAGCAAGCACCCTATAAAATCTCCAGTTTTGGCAAATGCGTCAGTAGAGCGTCCATCTGCACCGTATGTATAAAAATTTACGCGCCTTTTCATCGCCATGTCATTACGATATAGACGCTAATGGGCCCTATAATCAGTGTGTGTTTAGGAGCATACGTATGTCATGGTAATGGCACTGACAGGCCAAACGATTCCTTTATATGAGGACACATTCACTATAATTATAACATGCATTCGAACCTTTACAAGGTATACCATGTCTCTCCTTGGAGCCCCCATCATCAAGCAAGAAATGTATGTGGAACTGTTCGTCCAGAGGGACCGCGCCACGCTGCCGGAGCGATGGCGCACTTTCTCGGAATACCAAGAGGAACTAATTCTGAGTGCCGATCACCCTGAAGACGTCAACAGCGAGAAGACGGTAATGATGCTGTAGCTTTTGCGCATATGGCCATCGTAATATGAAAGGGTAAACGTTAGTTTCTTTATTAACAAAGCAAAAAATACTATATGAAATGAAAAAAAAATTATAGCAACTCTCTGAAAAAAAAAACAATGGGGTGAGGCGAAGCATCGCGGGGAGTTACAGCGGTGTTTTTAACGGCTGTGTTTACTGGTACGCAGTGTTACATTTGCTGTGAACCTTGCGCATTAATACGTTGTTAACTTGGTTTGTTACCACTTATCGCGTGAATGTTGGGTTGAAAGCTTCCGCGGTGCTCCGCATCACCCCATGGTTTCCTTCGGGGAGATGGTGTAATTTTAGTTCACCTGCGTACATTGAATTTTTTTGTTCAACAACGCACAGGAGAAAAAAATGGCAGCATATCCACGGAGTGAATGATGGAGAGTGGGGCGAAGAATTCGTCCGTCCATTCGTTCTTGCTTCTGTCCGCCCATGCGTCGGTCAGTGTGACCGTCCATGCGTCCATCAGCCCGTCCGTGCGTGCGTCTGTTCGTGCGTCCGTCCCTGCTTTCATCCATGCAGCCGCCCTGCGTCCGTTCATGCGTCCATCCATGCATCTGTCTATGTGTCCGTTCGTCCATCTATTCAACACTCCAAGTACCACCATCTCGCATCTTTTCATCATATATTCCCCATAGAGAAGCACCGCCATCCAGCGGACATTCCAAGGACTAAACGTGAGGTGGCACACGCACACTTTCTTACGGCTTGCGCTTCGGGTCCACTTCCCACCTTTAACCACCTCGAGTTCATGGTATATACTAGTTCACTGTATTCATGGCACTGCGGCCGAACGCTCGCTAAACCTTTCGAAAACCAAGGAGGTTACGCCCAGCGAGTATGACGTAGCAAACTTTTTCAGTCAGATAGTGCTCAATGTACATGCCAATGGCTGCTAATAGGAAATGAGAGGCGGAGAATTCGGCTTTTACTTTCTTACGGCTTGCGCTTCGTATCTACTTCTCATTTTTAACCACCTCGAGTTCATTCATGGTATATACAAGTTCATTGTATTCATGGCACTGCGGCTCAACGCTCGCTAAACCTTTCTAAAGCTAAGGAGGTTACACCCAGCGAGTATAACGTAGCAACCCTTTCTTGTCAGATAGTGTTCAATGGACATGCCAATGGCTGCTAATAGTGATCGCAGCCTGCACGTTAACAAAAGCCGAATGCTCCTGTCTCTCATTCTCCATTAGCAGCCATTGACATGTACATTGAGCACTATTTTTTATTGTTCAACAACGTACAGAAGAAGTATCTCACCGGCACCACCTTGGAGGTCAAAATCTTATACTTGTTACATACTACGGGGGACGAACGGGTGCCGCTATAAGGAGCTTCGCCCCTAATATCTTACCGTCACTATCTCAGAGATGAAGATTCAGTGCGTATTCGTCACTTCCATGTACCATGGCACCGCTGAGCGATGGCGGCCGGAAGCTCTGCTGAGATGATTGAAGTTTTAGACCTGCTTCAAACAGCAGATGTGCCGGCTTGTTTCCCCGCGTTTGTGGCCGTTTTTCAACGTTTTGAACAGCCTTGGTATTAACTTGACCCTTTTGTTTTCTCAAGTTGAAGGGAAAGTAGAAAGAATAAGAAAAAGCCGATTGCATGATTTCACTGCGAACCTCGATACTCACAGCCAATGCCTCTCAGCAAGGAGGCATTGTGACATCCTATATACACTGGAAAGAAAAGTAAGCCTCCCGTTCCAACTAGCACCCCAAAATGCCATGAGTGATTAAAATGGTCAAATTTAGCAGCCAAATAACCGAGACCCGGGAATCTATGCAGCACCCATTTTGTTTACGAGTACAGCAACGTCCAGGTTTGCAGTTTTCACGCTCAGTACATCCGCTCGACACGGTCACTGTGCAAACAGTACCAGAACTAAATTAAGGATGTGTTCCACCTCACCTCTCGAATACACTAAAAGGATTGATTCCAAAACGTTCATCGCATTATTACACATCTGAGGCCTCTGCGAAGTGCCTCAATGGCCTTCCCATCTGCGGCGATTTTCATGCAATCTTACTAGCTGATGGTGCTTTTTTTCTGTATGCCCGGTGCCATGCTAAGTTTGTGTACTTCTCCAACGCCTAAACACAGAATACTAGCGCGTACGTCACCTCTTAAACGTGAAATTTGCATATTACCACTGGTTTCGTTCCCAGCTTGTCAACTTATTCAGTTTTTATACTCAGTTGTTTTTTTTTTTGGTATTAAATAAAGCACCCTAAAATCATGATGCCGGTAATATAAGATGCCTGAGCTGGTGCTGGTGCTTCGGTAGTGAAGAACATCTTTTTTGTCCGCTTATTCTACTTCAGGAGTTTTGATGAGCTGAACAAGCTTCACGCAAAATGAAATGCAAGCAATACTATAACGCGTTCGATCCAACCGTTGGATCCAAAACACGTTGGATCCAAAACGCGTTGGATTCAAAATGCGTTCGATCCGAAACGCATTTGATCCAACCATTGGATCAGCGGATGAATTTCGAAGTGACGGCCATCCTTGAAAGGGAGCCGAACTGGAAGAGAAGGTTATTACTCGAGTCGTGGCACGTACAGAGGACAGCCCATAACATCAACCGCTCTCTCGGAACCCTTCCCCCGGTGTATATGCATGGACTGCGCTCCATTACAAAACGAGAGAGAGAGAGGGGGTGGGGTGAACATTTGCCCCGCGAGTGCTTTGAAGACGCCGCTGCTACGTAGCCCCGCAGTCACCTATGAGGAAGGAACCAAGTCGGTTTCGAAACGTCGGGTATCTTTAAAACTTTTGGTTGGAGTCTAAATCATCTCCTAGTTTCATACCCAACCACACAGACTTCTGTCGAATGTTTACATTCATATAGAATAATTGATCGAGTGCAGCAAACATGACATACATATCCTAAAAATTACAATGGTGCGTGTCCTTAAACTAGCAAGTAGTTTTTTATTCGAGATTGTTCGAAGCATGCTAACTGTACCAAACAGCTGTGTGTACAATGACATTTTGCTCCTATTTATCACCTCTGCATCCCGGTTTGCGGGAGTGTGCGGGCAAACATCGCTGTGATAAACTTACCTCCACAGTGCCAAGATTTAAAGCACGTCTTTACGTATATACACATGAGGAACCCATCATGACTTATAAATGTCAGTGTGCCTATCAGCTATAAAATATTCGTGCTGATTTCGACCAAACACTCATGATTGGCCAATATATCTTTTCCTTTCTAGCTTTATATTCAGAGCAGTATGCGCTTTATAAAGTGGGATGAAAAATATCTTGAACAAAATTTTCCTTTATGCAACAATTTTGCGTGCTCGAAGGCCTCGAGTTGGATTGATTGGGGGGGGGGGGGGGGCTCTCCAACAAAAAGTACTGCGTGCACGCCGTGAGATGTGTCACGCACAATTTATTGTTGCGTGTCTAAGGCATAACTTCATTTTGAAGAGAGGACAAATAACCTGACTCATTGCTCAGTCGCCTTTCTCACAGAAAGGCTTCATGTGTTTACGTTTATCGTGATTTTGCTGTCGCCTAGAACCTCCAGTTTGGAAAACGAATTAAAATCTATGTTGAAGGTTTTGTAATGAAACCCTCCTATGCTTAGCGCATTTTGCATCAAAAGTAAATATGCGTACATATAACTCCTTCTTGATAGCTCGCAAACCTATTGAGCTTGTCTGCAGATGGCCTTCTAGAGCACCAAATGATTAAGGGTAGTAACGCAGCAGTTTGGTTGCATTGCGTTCACTCTGCGTAATGATTCATATTTGGCCTGAATCTTGGGCAATGTGGGCTAAGTTGGTTAACGCGATTGTGATTGACTAGCGAATTCAGAAACAGGGCTTCTTCATCTCCAGATCAAGGACGAGAGATTGTGTCATTTTAAAGCTACTTAGAAAAAAAATCTCTCCTGTAGGTCTTGTGTAGAACTTATTCTATCACGAGTGACCGTACTTCTTAGCCTGGTTTATTTAATAGCAGGTGATTTCGTCCACTTAACGCAGGTCTCGGCGAGTTTTCTGTCCGAGAAGGCAGCAGAGTCGGCGTTTGTGCTGAAGGACTACCGGAAATTGCGCGTTCTTGTGCCCTTCCCGCCAGTAGGAGTCCCTGTCGAAAATTTTGGATCAATTTACACTGTGAGCATCGCTTATTAGTGCAGTTTTCTACAAATTAATGATTCGTTTCTACAGCATATTCATGGCAATGATACGTGAAAGGTTTGTTTCTACAGCGTATTTTTGGAAATTTCTTGAGAAAATACAGAAAAACTGACTGATAAAGCCATAACCTTGTAAAGATTCAGTGGCTGAAAGAATATTGTTCAGGTCCTTAGATGTACAGTGTTTTTCAAAATTTCCCCTCTCCACGGTACTAGAAGAACACATGAGATGTTTGCGTGGAAATGTTTGATCAGCCCTATACATTGTCGAGAAAACATACTGCACCCACACAGGCTTCAATTACGGAACTGAATATTTTGCCTCCCGGGCTTAAATTGTGTTATTTACGCCTAAATTCGCGAATTCTGAACTTCATGAACCACATCCGCTTTGGCTACCACTAGTTTATTCTATACATGCACCCACCGCTTACGAATGAGGAAGCGTATCTCATACGCCGTTCGAAGGAAACTTCGTTTCCATGACAATTTCGACAAAATGGCGTGTTTTCTTTGGGAGGCAGAAAAAATTGATTCTAACTTACTTCATGAACCACATCCGCTTTGGCTACCACTAGTTTATTCTATACATGCACCCTTCGCTTGAGGAAGCGTATCTCATACGCCGTTGGAAGGAAACTTCGTTTCCATGACAATTTCGACCAAACGGCGTGTTTTCTTTGGGAGGGAGAAAAAATTGATTCTAACTTACTTCTCACAGGGTAAAGTATGCCATCACTCAAGTTCTGCAAGAGTCTTTTCAAAAATCATCGAAGTTTGTCTGTTTTGAACATCAAATTTTCTTGATATACCATATCATTCGTAATTATATGGCTAGGTCCTGCAACATTTCAGATCATTAGCAGGGAAGCATATCGCTTCGTTACTATATGCTGTCGTATACGAATATTTTAGTGTGGAACACACCAGAACGTTGAGTTGCAGAGGTTGCGTAAATGATGCCGGCTGGCACGATCTTAGCTGTTCGTCTGCACGCGCATAGTGAATAGATGGCGCTGTTTTATTTGTGCTCATTGCAGAAGGGGTCGGACAGTATAATGCTTATTCCGAGCAACTTGACAAAGCCTGCTGACGTCATGGAGTGCATAAACAAATCTTTGGACAATGCAAAAAAGCACTGCCATCCACAGCATCAAAAGTAAGTGTGCAGGAACAGGAAAGCAATGCTATTCGCCAATCAAAAAGTAATTTACTGACGTTCAAGTTTTGTTAAAATAAATAATATAGAAAGAGGTATGGTGGAGATAGCTGCGCTCACCTGGGCACCTAAAAGTATAAAGATCGACAGACATAGTCGTCAACTTAGGCAGTTTCATATCAAGTGGGTTAGAATGTGTAAAACTTTCCTTTTTACGCCTTACTGCACAACATACCAGTCAAAAATATTTGCTACATATTACGAAAGCATGAACAAGGGGGATAGTAGACGTCCTTCATTCCTTAAAATACCCACTTACCACAAAACTTTGTTTGTACGGGATAATTTGGGGACTTCGTGTTTTGACCATGTTCGCTTTTCCGGCATTGTTATATTTTATTGGCTCCATTATGAAGTATCCAGTGCATGCGTCTGCCACTTTTGTCGGCTCATTTATATGCTAATTTATGTGACTGTTGTTAACGAATGTTAACGTAGTACAACAGGCACAGTATGCTTGTGGCAAAAACATGACATGTTTTACGCTTAGCGTGTATCGAGGCTTGCATATACACTCATCGAGCATTCATACGCTGTAGCGAATGCAGATCTAAGCGTATAACTGCGTGTTTACAATAGGTATAGCTACAAGTTGTGCCTGCGGAGCTATTTCATTTTCATGGTGCACATCTAGTCCGGATCGTAGGAAACGTTGACGACGGCGTCAGTTTACGCACTCAGTGTCAACTTATGATTACCGGGAGGACCTTGTTTGCTCGTGCATATGCCTTCTGTATGACAAGTTGATTTATTGGGTGGAAGAGCCAGATAATCTGAGTGACGGGAACACAATCATTATGTGATGTTCATTATTCCGAAGGTAACACGATAAGGCGCTTACTTGCTTGTATGTCACAGAAACACGTCTTTTTTTATTTACAAATACCTCACAGGCTGCACGTAGCAGTGTTATGTAGGGAGGTTATAGTTATAGGCAAAAGAACATATGAATAATACATGTCCTTTTCGTGCTTCGCAGGTGCCTCGAGGGTGAGCCTTATGATATTTTCCTCGACGAAGAGGTGAGGCATGTCACCTTGTAAGATAAGTAGAATATATGAGGCGATAAAAAATGTCCTGTATTCCTGAATCGTTTTCCGCATATTTTTTTTCTATATAGCGAGAGAAGTTGTCAGTGCTGTTCTGTTGAAAAAAAAGGAACACACTATGGTGCGCGTCACGTGTTTTGGCGGAGATAATTATAATTGCGTTTCTCTCGAGACAGTATGACAAGAATAAATGAGTTCGACGCGAGAAAGCTACCGTTATCCTACATTTAGGGGTCTATAAACAAGCAGGCATGTAGTTATGTATCGTTGAGCGTTCTAAGCCGTGTGACAAACCACGCTGACTCTCAATTATTCATTTTTGTTCCAGAAAAAGAAACAAAGAAAAAATATTATAAACACGAAAGTTGTGACAGGAGCCATTGTTGAGACATTTCGTTGTTTACTTATTCATCGGCAATGTGCCATTTTTTATTATAGTACTCAACGGCCAAAATTTCGAATATAATTAGTTGAGTAGCAAGAGTGCTTGAAGGACGGGGACACAACAAGCACACAATGCGAGTGCTCGTTTGTAGCATGTCACTTTACAATAGCTCTTCCACATCAACAAGGCCAAACATGATGATTGGTGAAGTAGAAACAACTGCATGGCTGTTATCAATTTGTAAATGTTTCTGAGAATATCCAAAACGTCATACTTTAAATGATAACTTGACTCTATTAGCATGCTTGTTAACATGTACATGCATGTCAGGCTCTGTGGCGTTATTGGATGCGAGAATTTGTTGTTAGGTATAAAGATAACTTGCCAGTATTTTATATCGTATTCCTCTATGTGAACGACAGTGATTTTTTCTTGTGTAAGTATTGAGTGCATACGTAGCGGTTGCTTCCCAATGGTTTTTCTAAGATGTTGTCGGGGCGTAAAATCAAAAGAGTGTATTTTTATTGAAAATGTGTGTGTCTACTCACGTCACTCTATTGTAGAAAGCTTGATTTCGGCGCTTTCTTGTCATAAATATTTTATTAGATATGTCACAAAAATTCAGCATCAATCACCCCGATGATGTAGTGGCTAAGGAAAATTTTTGTTCTCGACTACCAACCGAAAGGTCTTGGGGTCGAATGCGGGTGAAGGTAGCCGCACTCAGATGCAGGGGAAATGCCATTGATGTAGGTGAAATGACGAGTTGATCGGCGTAACACGGTAGAGGCGAGGCCTTTGCCCTGCAGTGGGCAAAGTTTGGCTGTTGTTGCTAGCAATAGTTGATGATGCTGACAATGATGATAATGATGATGATGATGATGATGAAATGTTAGTGGCGGCAGCGCTTACCTTTCAGGTGTCTTCCACAACGGCGTTACCCGAAAGTTAGATGACATGACTTTCAGGCGTCTTCTCCTACGGAGTCTCTCGTATTATCATGAATATGAAAGGTAAAGCCACGACAATGGCTAAGAAAACCTGGTGTAGAATACAGTAGAGAAAAATCGGCAGCTCAATGATTTGCTGCTGAGCTTAGGCACTACTTAGTCAGGCAAAATCTAAGAGCTAGAACAAACACATTTCATGTTTTTGCAATATCTCAGCAAAAAGATGTCAACCATGTGCATCACACAGATTACGTAAGTACGGCTGCAAAAATGGCTGCTTTGAGTTCTCCAACGAAATTACAGGTTCAAGTTGGTGTAAATTGTTACTAATTACTGAATAACTAAATGTTGCCAGGTTGATGGGCTGGATGAAAAACCATACTTCCGCGTCTTCCAATCGTTGCTTGTTTGAATAGACCATTAGGACCGTGGTGCAGACGTTCGGTTTTCTTGTTGATTTGTTTGCTAAAACAGTGAATTTGTTTCGGAAAACCACCAGGCCTGCTCGGAACGTGCAGCAGTCACAGCGAAACCAAGAACAGCCGCCTTTCAGAGTTTTTTTTAGCACGAAAGTGTTTTATGCCGGGGTTCACTGCGGCTCCGCTGACGTGTTTCCTTCATGGAAGCGACGTTGAAAATTATGTACTGAGATACTGGAAAAACAAAGAAAACAGGAGGCAAAGATTTGTCCCACGGAATCGAAGCAGCAACCTCTCGATTCTCAGCGTGCGGCGCCAACCACTACGCCACGGAGCGTACGTTGCCGTGAGTGCTAACGGACAGTCGTTTATATACACCTTACACCTTTTGACAGTCCTCAGAGCTTCGAAAATTTAGCTTGTATTTTGTAACAATGGCGAGATGGTGCGACGGACTCGAACTGGGCACGCTCTAATGGTCACCGCCTGCACAAATCGCCAGGAAGCGTGATATATCTTGCGCGCGCACTTGTCAGACTCGTAATTTGGGAGATGACGAAGGTCACTTTCACGCTGCCGTGGCCACGTTTACGAAAACAGCACGCTGCTTACACAGGTCGCAGAAACAATTGTGACAGTTATTCGCGTTTGTCCCGTGTTATACTTGTGCGCTTGTTTTGTGCGCCTTTCTTTCTGTTCGAACAGCGCGCTTTATGTTTCGAGCTTTGACAGTTGTTTGACCACGCCCGTCCTTTGTATGTTAATTCTTTGCGTGCTTTTTTCTTGAGTTGTGTGCTGCTTCGAGCTGCTTGCCATTCCTAATGTGACTAAGCAAGTTGTTGCTGAAACAATGCACAATAAACGCTCGACTACGTCTGTAAAAACACGTTTGAGCTACGTGTTATACCCACTCTTAAATAGAGGGATAGGCCACGTTTTTTTTTTTCATTCTTTAGGTAACCGCTACAAGCGCACTTACAGGGTACTCACTACGTCATCAATCTTTATAATTTTAACAAAATAGTGTTAACGAGCTCGTTTCTGAGATATTGCGGCGTCGGCATTGGTGTAGTTGGTTTTGAGCAAAAAATATTATTTTCATGACTGAAAAATTGAGAGAAATCCAAATGGCGTAAAAAATAAACAAAATTCTGCGTCTGAGTGGTGATCGAATCCGGTTAGCTTGCGTGGCAAGAGGCTGTGCTTTCACAAAGTGATGCCTGTGCTGCGGAATGCAGTGAAAATACCTTCCTCTGCTTGGAAATGCAGTGGAAGTAACTAAGGCTTTACACACACACTCCTCCTGTAAACATGCTTCATTATACAACATGAAATATTGCCGTAATAACGTGTTGCGAAAACATACATTGCCATCAGGCGTAAAAACTTGAAATTATATTAATGACTTCATATTTTAATGGTGGCGGAATAGTTGTGGACCCGTGTGCTCAGATTTGGGTGCACGTTAAAGAACCCCAGGTGGTCGAAATTTCCGGAGCCCTCAACTACGGCGTCTCTCATGATCATATAGTGGTTTTGGGACGTTAAACCCCACATATCAATCAATCAACTTTATTTTAAAGTCAGTCAGCCACTACAAAAGGCGCACACACTATAGTGCACCTATAGAGCCACGTATAGTGGTTGCATAGCAAGTTCGGAAAGATTTGGTAAACTAAGTGTTTGAAGTACGCACTAAGACCAGGATGTCGCTATCGAGTTCAAATCTTTAAGTCAAACCTTAAGGGTCGCCCAAATTTAGTAATTTAGTGTATAAGGAAGGCATTCACTATGGCATCCTTTGTCACTTTTCGAAAAAACGTGATACCCGTTACACACTTGTCAGGAATTTCGTACTTTTTTTATGCTGGGGGTGACAACAATGAAGAATTATGCCTTAAGCTTTTGCATTAGAATGAAGCATTTGATGACCGACTTAATACCCGATTCGCAATGTATGACGCTTGGCTGTTCAATCGCTTTTATAAAACCATTTATTTCTCACATTACCGCAACCGACATAAAGCCTGCCTAAGGCCTGTTTGCAAAGGAGTTTAAAGATTTGGCTTGGATCTTCAGTGTAATACTGTGCTCGCATGCAGGGGGCCCGGGTTCAAATCTTATTAGGTTATTTGTGTTCTTTATTTACTCAGTTTTTTTGTTAATTTCGTGCAATTTTTGTTACGGACACCGGCGTTGGTGGCGCTGGGGGACATTGTTGTGATCTCATAGCAGCTTTCGCTGCAAATTGGAGAATTCGAGAACATATACTTGGAAATACATTTACATTAAATTGACTAGAGTGTAAGCGTTTCCCATTTTTATTCCTCTTTTGCAGCGAAAATCGGCATCTGGTGAGAGTCCTTCACCGCTCCTGCTCAGCTACTTCAAGGATAAGCTACCAGAGTCGCCCATCCTCTTCAACGAGACAAGTGGCGAACGGTTCCTCAGTTTCATCTACGAGCACCCGCATCTGAGCCTCATTCTTCTCGAGATCAACGCCGACGATATTGTCCTACTCAGACAAGGGTACTCATTTTGATTCTAAATAGTTTTGCTGGCTGGCGTAGTCATGTCGGCAACGCCCCAACAGCCTATGTGTAAGAACTCCCTAATTTCAGTATGTGCGCGTTTCTTCACAGCATATATCCTAATTTCTTTTTACAAAAGTAGCACTCCAGGTAATGACGATCGCCAGTGTGCTTGCCTATTTATGACATCTTTAGTCGAATATACGCCGAAGTTCCACGGCCTCATGCCAAAACAATCTAATTTGTCATTCGCGCTTCATAAAGCAGGTTACGTTAGATGAGAACGATACATGCAGAGATGTTCACAATTTAGATATTGTAGTTCGGAGTGGCCTGGGTAGAGAATGTAGTAGGCGAGATTTAAAAGATACCACTAGGTCATACTGCACTTTGTTACCCTTTATGTAAGGCTACATGAAGTGTTTCTTCTTCTAAGAGTGTCATTTAGACTTTTTACAGCTGCCAGAAACACCTCATGAGCCCTGGCTAATCAGTAAGCAACAGAAAAGACCAATTGTACGGTATTTTCTGATCCTCTTTCTTTCCATGCAACAGCACAAAAGGCCGGATCAACGTGGTGTCGGCTCACAGTAGTGACTCCGGTTCCCTGGTCCGCATCGAGGTGACAAACCTAGGTGAGCTGGCCACCATCTTCAGTGCTCAAGTTACCCAGTGTAGCCATGGTGTGGCCAACAGCGACACCGACGCGGGCCTGGTAACGCCACAGAGAACTCTACTTCTCCTGACGTCTGTGCACTTTGGTGCTCTTGATATACGCGATGACCTTAAATGCACGGGTAGGCACACATTTATAATGTATACCGAGATATTGATTTGGTAGCAATGTCATAATAGTGCTGTTTCGATATCTGTTTTTCGCAGAGTTACCCAGAATGCATATCGTGTGTGGCATAACTTAATCTGCGTTCGTTGGGTTATTTCACGGAGTATGTTCATTCAGTTATGAAGTCCTTCAATTTCATGCTCACCGGACAGGATGACAAGTCCTGATACGGGCAGTAGGCCTTGACTCCCTCAGCAGTTTAATCACGTGCAACCTAGCAGCGATGACACCTTCACATTTCGATAAATATATATGTGTACAGAATATTATATCTTGCTACGGAGTGCCACAAATGAGCAATATAGGAAAGAAGACGATGTTTAGGGTGAGCTTGTGCAGACTAGGCTCCATATTGTATGCCTGTCTGTTTACCTAAAGTTAAGGTATTTTTCAGATGCCTTTCTCGTAACATTTTGGTGGAGGTGCTGGGTAATATGTAATTGGTGTAACTTTACATTTATTTATGTTATTTTAATGGCTATGTACTTTTAGGCCGCAATTTTCTGATAATTTGTCTTAGAAATCCATGTGATTTTCGCTTCTTTGTATTCGACGAATAAACAATAAATCATCGGTAAGCTCGAATAAATACCTGGTAATGTGGCACTGGTACTATGTTTAGTCGTGACAATAACATTAGGAGTATCTCGTCCCGCCGTGGTGGTCTAGTGGCTAAGGTACTGGGCTGCTCACCCGCAGGACGCGGGATCTAATCACAACTGTGGCGGTTGTATTTTTGATGGAGACGAAAATGCTGTAGGCCTGTGTGCTCAGGTTTGGGTTCGCGTTAAAGAACCTTGGGTGGTCAAAATTTCTGGGGCCCTCCACTATGGCGTCTCTCATATTCATATCGTGGTTTCGAGACGTGAAACCCATGCATCAACCAATTGTTAGGGTAGTTTTTAGCTCGAAATTAAGACGAGACACGGACAAGCGCGAACTATGAACTGAATTTATTCGAAAGGCACATATATATATATATTCACAGTTGCGAGTCACAATAGCAAAAAAATAAATTCTATTAGTGACAGGGGCTCAAGCAACCTAACCCAGTGGCATGCAACGAGATAGAGGGATTCGCGAGCATGTCTCGCCTGATCTGCGAATAAAATACGCTTCCTCAATTTCTCGCGCAACCTTCTCTTATGATCTCGAGAGCAGCTTAGGTTCTTATAGCAAGGGTGCGCAGCCGCACCTACTGCAACGTAAAGAAAGATTAGAACAAAATGTCCTTCTCAATGAAGCCTTATGATGTAATAATCCAAATTCGGCTGGCCAACATAGAATTTTCCACACTATAATGGTATATTATGTACTACCTTTTTACCACACTCGTGAAAATATTATAATAGAATATATGCTTGTCATGCAGCAGGTCGTAGCTCGATTCTGACTTAGACCAGCATTTCTTTTATCATTTTTTGTTATATACCTCATGTTTTCTCTCAAGGACTACGCCTATTTTTCACTCACTACCATCGATGCCACGGCCGCCACCGGTATTTTCACAGAATCTAGCTTTTTAACGCTGTGTCACCTCGAAGCACGGTTCAGGAAACACACAGTGGTTTATTAATACTTCCACGCCATTCTCTGACTACTTCTTCCTCCTCTTAACCTGCTCCGCCCTTATTATTTCATGTCTCAAGGCGTGACATGCCTGAAGCAAGAAGAAATGTCTCTCACTACGCTATCGAGTCAATAAGGTGTTTGTTGTGTATTGACTTGGTGAGACCTGGCGCATTGTGCCTGTGCACATAGGTATAGTGAAATGAACCAATAATACCAACGTTGGCAAAAAAGAGAGCTCACAAAGTAGAACAATACGTTAACCGCCAATGCAATATCGTGCTTATTCCATTCAGATGAGAGCGAATGTTCGGAGTAAACATGTATTCTCTGTATGATTCAAGCACAAACTTTCTATTCACAGTGGAACTCTATGATTCCGAGTATGGAATGATTGCGTCACGATCCGTGATCCTGAGGCCTGGCAAACAGTGCATCTGCTACCTCTCCTGCGAATGCAGCGTCAGTACCCATTTTGTCTCTTAGATCACGTCCCCACAGAATCTATATTTCGTGGTGGCGAAACAGCCCAGATTGTTAAAAAAGTGAAGCACGACAATGGGCTGGTTTTTATTGTTCGTCCCAGCGTCGGCGCGGTCTCACTGCTCTGCTAATTCTGCTGTCTAATTCTCCTGTCTAATTCTGCTGTGCGGCTAAGCAGTACACTCGCATGCCGCTTTCGTAATCTGATTTTGTTGAAGTTATATTTACGTTGAAGCCACAATGACTGAGAAATTACACATATTTGCTTCTTCTTGTATCTTGGTTTTAATATGACAGAGCGTATGAGCTCATCAATAATTATATATTGACCTTCATTGTAAGCCTTTAGAGCCAGCGGAAAAAGTGAATGATGATGAGTGGAGTGAAGGGTCCGTCTGTCTGTGTATCCGTTCATGCGTTCGTCCATCCTTGTGTCCATACGTTGATCTCTCTCTCTGTCCTTCCGCCCTTCCGTCTATCTAGTGAACACTTGAAGTACTGCCATCTCGCACCTTTTGATCATATATTCATTATATACAAGTACCACCATCGAGCGAACATTCTAAACGAGATGTTGCTACTACAACAAACAAGGAACGTACAACCTACGGCGTAAGGAGCTTCACCCCTAAAAGAAATTATTAGATTATGAAGCACGCCGTAACTGTTGGCTACAGTTTAAATTGGAAGAACACCTTATTGTATTTTAAGATCAGAAAACAGCGCAGACGCAGCCAACAGACCAGGTACCTCAAAAAGGCAGGCTCTGCCTCCTAACTGTGGATTTATGGACACACACACGCACACACACACACGCGCGCGCGCGCGCGCACACGCACACACAGACACACACACACAAACACACACACGCGTGCGCGCACGCACACACACGCGCGCACACGCACACACATACGCTCGCACACACACACACAAGCAGGCACAAACACTAGCATGCCAGTAATTCACAACAACCAGCCGCGTGAGGAAGCGTGAAGAAGCTGACGTAACGCTTATCTCGCCTAATATGCCAGCCTATATATATATATATATATATATATATATATATATATATATATATATATATATATATATATATATAGACTAGCCCAATGTTAAACGTTGCTTCAGTGTTCTTAAAGCAATGAATGGACATAGGCGCTTCCACCCCGACAAGGTGGTTTATTGGTTACCGTACTCAACAGCTTATACTTGATGGTCGCAAGGTTAAATATAAGCCTCAGTGTCCCTATTTTAGTACAGGTGAAAGAAAGACTAGAGGCCTGTCTACTTCGATTTCGGCGCGCGTTAAACAACCCAAACTGCTGTGTGAAGTTTTCTAATCCCTCCATTCTGGCGATACTGGTAATCGCATCGTGCGCTTTAGGGCGTAAAACCACATCAAAAGGTTAATTTACTCGGTGTAACCGCATTTCGTCCCATTGATATATGGTTTCAGTTTTTTTAAGAACTCAGCCCACTTGAACCTTAACAGCACAATGTCTGAGCCAAGAAGATGAATTGGCAAGTAATGTGTTGAATAGCACGATTGCTCATATCTTCTGAATAATACTTTCACCTAGCTAACTATACTTAGCATTCCTCATAAGTGTGGCCACTCTCTGTCCGAACGTGTTGTCTAATCATGCGTTGGATGCGAAAGTACTGAGGTTTATTCCATGTATTCCTGACTTATGGAATATAATCTGTAGACGGTATCGTGTGCTGTTTTTGAGATGCTCCGCATACAGCTCATGCAGTCATCAGGGATTGTGTGAAAATTTGTGGCACAATTTTAAAGTTAGATATCACTATGCATTCGCTGAACGTCGCTCTTCGAGCAAACGAAAAAAAAACATTTTGATTGGGCTGTTTATGTTAACTTCTCAGCAAACAGACAGAGAAACAAAGGTTGAAATAGCGGTCTGAAGTTCTATAGTCTGTATAGCGCGCGGGGTTGCAGCATTTATGTCATTTTGGTATTACCGTGAATAAAAGGGAATTATTATTGTTGCCGTTGTTTCGGCGATAGCACTGTCATCGTATTAAATCTACTCCATTTGTCGATACTCTATTCTAACGTAGAAATAGATCCTTATATTGCTACAAATATTTATAGAGACCATCAGTAAACAGGAAAGCCCCTAGTCTGGAATTCAGCTCAAAGATGTACATGCATAATGACTCGTGTGACTTCTTCATGAGCGATTTTCCCGTCTTTTTTTGTTCTGTTTGATTGGATCGCGTGTTCGCTTGACGCTTCGCATGTTAACAAAGTGTGGAAACGAGAGCCTGTCGTGCCACCTAATCACCGAGTTGGATGCGCTCAAGGCGGGGCTCTACAAGAGCCGCACGACACGCTCCAGTGACAGCAAGACCTCCCGTGACCGTGCAGTCCAGTTTATCATGTACTGCTTCCTGGCAACCCTTGGTGCAGGTAAGCTGTAGCATTGCTCTTGGATATCTACGTCACAAAAGTAACATTAGTTCGATGTGTAGCGTTTCGTAATACCTGAAACTGACTTCCGATAGTATGCAGAAGCGCAAAAATTTAAAATGTGGTATACAGGAGTTGATAAAAATTAGAATCACATTTGTACAATTAGCTCGGTGAATTCAGGATAAGAAAACAGAGATGACTCGTGTTCCGGTTATCGCTTACTTCTACAACCCTTAATGGAGCACGATTAGATTTGCGAAACGCATTTTGAGGAATGGGGCAAGGTAAGGAAGGAGAGCTATATTAGAATCTCAAAGGAAATTTTCATTTTCGCTCTACCAAGTGTCGGACATTGCTGTTGCCAACACTTAGGTTTTACACCTGAACAATATTTGTTAAGAAATGAATATCTGACAGCTATACATTTATTGCACCAAGCCAAAAAGAAACTGTACGTACCTCTTAGTTTAGTAGGCACACAAATAGTTTTCTAAACACGACTCAAGCAATCTCTGGCATTGCGTATGATTGCACATCAACATCAATATAGCGTACACGCCTACTGAGATGAAAGTTTTTTTTTCGTTTCTTTTGCTGTGTCTTCAGGAACGTCAACAAAGCAAGACAATAACGAGTAAATAAATAGATTCAAGGACATTATTTTTGAGTTTACAGTAAACAAGCCAAGCACTATTGCGCCAAACGATAGCAACATTTCCCGCAACAGCTGCTTAGTTTTTCCCGCGCCGTGGTCACCACGCATGTCCCACACTGGACTTCTTAGTTTAAGTCGTTTGCATGTTGAAAAAAAGTTACTGTCTGCTCTGTTCGCCGGCAAGAAAGCTGAAACATGAGAGGTGGCTCTTGTATTCTGTTATTTTCATCACAGGGTTTCTAAAGGGATGCCTCGGCGTTGTCGGCTGCCGAAGAGTTGGCCAATATGGCCTGCACTCGTGTGTCTATGGCAGAGGCCACTTGAAGCAGTACTACGAGCCAGAACTCTCAAAGTATACTGTGCAGCACGACAACGAAGGATACCCCATACATCCTAAGACGTATGTAAAACATAGCCTAATACTTTGCACGGAAAAAAGGCACTGCAGAAATTTCTAAGACATGTACTTACGTGTCCAACGTTCAAGAAAACACCTGCAAGCTCAGCATATTCGGATTATGTTCTCTTGCTACACTGGCTTATATTTCCGCAAGGCTATACTGGTGGTCGACAGCTTTAACTTATGTTGACAGACTAGTGACTTGCATGAAGATTATTTTCCTTAAACACTGGCTGTTAGAGGGCAAGTGAAATGGGCGGGGTTCATTCCAATATTCTTTTTAACAGTGGACCGTGCTGTACATTGGTAAAGGCGACATGGAATTGGGATGACAGCGAACCTGAGAAGACAATAACAATCGCGTACATGTATCAAAACAAAAGAAATCGAAATATCTACTATGAAAGTGAACGTAACTGTACTTCCAAACGGATGTTTAGTATTCACAACGTGTTCTCTGATATTTTCCGTTCGCCTAGCTGGATGAGTGGCGAAGCTACTCGGCCGCTGACTCCAAGGTCGCGGGTTCGGTCCCGGTTGCGGTGTTCAGATTTTGATGGAGTAAAAATGGTAGAGGCCCATGTACTGTGTGATGTCAGTGCACGATAACGAACACCAGATGGTTGAAATTTCCCGTAGCCCTTCACCATGGCATCTCTCATAATCATATGATGGTGTCGGCAAATAAAACCCCCCTATTCTTAGTAATATTTATATTCGAATGTGGTAAATTATACTACGCGGTGCCTAGAAAAGGAAATTCTTTTGTGAAGATCTGTAAAACTGCTGGGTTGCTAAACTGTTCCTTAATAGAGGCATGGAGGACCAGCATTGCGGAATACTGACCCTAAGTTCAAATAGTTGAGTAAGTCAGCTGTATTACTATAATTAAAATAAAAGACAAAGTATAAATTGGGATTTTGAAGTAAGGCTCTTATATAATACTGTCTATTACATAAATAAGTAAATAGCTTTGCTCATCATCTAGTGCACATAAAAGTCGCTCAAGTCATAGCGAGAATGGCATGACTAACTCAATCTGGCAATTAATAATGTCAGCAGTCTTCTATCAGAGTGCATGTCTAAGAATCAGAATGCGGTGAATTCTTTCATTGTTCTCACTGATAAAAGAAACACCTCACAGTGTTCTAAACTTGTAAAAACGAAGGTAAAGGACCATTTAAAATGTTATTTTTTCTGCAATCAAATAGTAACATTTTAAGTATTGCCAATCATCTATTCATACCAGGTTGCCTCATTCTAAAAATTAGGTACAATGATGCCAGTATTTAAGACATTTTTATGGGCAATTCCATTATTTACTTAATTATGCTTAAAGCACATCCAAGAGCCGAATACATAAAAACCAGAGAGCGAGTAACAATGTTGTGCATGACACAACAAAACAACGGAGCTAATATTTATTTGTGAAAAAAAGAGGTGAATTGCATGGAACCTCGTTTCTGAATTAATCTAAGCCACGTGTTTTTCCACAAGCGAGAGGCAGATATTTCAGTCACTTAACAACAGAATAAGCTGGACCTGGAACAATTTGATTTCGCGTTGTTTGGGGAAATGTACGTGTTATATAGATAATTTTGATTGTATTCAGTGGTAATTATGCGCCAATGGAATATTGTCATATTGTACTGTCACACATATTCGCTAAAAGCTTTACAAAATGGAGAATAACAGCCTAATATAAATAGCTGTCTATTTACAGAATAATTAAAAATGTTATGTTACGTAATGCGATGATCACGAAGACTTGCCTTCACAGAGGCACTTCAAGTTTTTCGAATCACGATTTTTTTTACTGCAGAAAGCTTCGTACAAGAGTAATCAGCTACTGCACAGAGTTCTTCCTCAACGTGGTATTCTTCTTCATCTGGCCTGTACTGCTGTACAGTCGAACAGACAGTCGGGGGACGCCACCTAAGTATGAGCTTCTCGACAGCAACAGCAGCAGTCTTGAGGTGAGCTTCTGGTAGCAAGCCCTCTTCGCCCCTACGTACTACTGTTTGAGCCATGAGAATGGGAGCTTAAGCTATGTTGATCAGTCCAACAGCCTTGAATATTTCTTAAACACTGCAATGAAAAGATTATTCGCAATCATTGTAATGAGCGTGGTGATAACACGAGCGCCACACTCGATGTGTATTTCCACATATGTGTGGTTCTTCGAGCAACATTGATAATAGAGTTAGCGTTTGTCATGGGTTCGGTAGCTACCTCCTATAGATTTGGTCTGTGTAAATTTTAGTTTTTTTTAACTTATGCTTGTGGTAGGAACAGTATTCCAATATCTAGCTGGCTTGAAGCTGTATACTAAAATTTTAAAAAAAGTTAGCTGAATGAAAATCTGGTGAATGATAATCGAGGAGATATGACCAGTGCTCACGCACAAAAGACGGTAACATATTTATAGGCGTTAGAATGTTTCCAGATTGTTTCGTGGAAAGCGCCTTTAGTTCAAGAGTGAAGTTACAATGGCTGTGTTGAACGACTTGTCATCTAAAGTGCAATACATAAATGATGTGATACAAAAGTGATGTCTGCGAAAAAAAAATCCAGCAGAGCCCGCACATTACGGGCATCAGCTTCAAGCGAAGCACTTATCGAGCAGCAGCTTTGTTCTCAGTGAAGCGTTGCCAGTCGAATGCGTGTCTTTGCGCACTTTGTTTGATTGTGCGCGTATTGTGGGCTTAAGGTGGTGAAGGGTAACGCAGACTACTCAGCCAATTTTATTGGTAGTTTGCTAAGCTATAAGAGTACACACTTACTATTTACAACTTTGCTATAAAAGCATACCACAGTAATTGCAATCATACTTGCCTTTGCTCCCCTTATGACTAGTGCACAGATCTTGCTATTATTTCTAATCGCACTACAGTTAAAATTTTGGCAGGTAGCTATGGACTCATCAGGTTTAACAGCACACAATATAAGAGATGGTTGAAAACGAAAGAAAAGGAGCTATCCAGCTACCTTTTCATCTCTTCCTTGAGTCACAGTTTTACATCTTGAATAATGCTTCGCCGTGGTGGTCTGGTGGCTAAGTTACTCCGCTGCTGACCCGCAGGTCTAGGGATTGAATCCCGGCCATGGCGGCTGCAATTTTGATGGAGGCAAAAATGCTGTAGACCCGTGTGCTTATAACTGGCTGTACATTAAAGAGCTTCAGGTGGTCGAAATTTTCGGAGCCCTTCACTATGGCGTCTATCATTATCGTGTGGTGGTTTTGAGACGCTAAACTTCACATATCAATCAAATACAGCTGGAATACCTTCAAGAAGCAGTATTAGAGCTTATTGTGACTTCGTGGTAGAATACTTAACTTTCATGCAGAATTCTTAAGTTCGATTACAGCTCGAGCCACAATACAATAACAGCTCGATTACTGCTCGAGGTGGGCAGGCAGGCAGACCGGCAGGCAGACTGGTCGGTCGGTCGGTCGGTGTAAAGCGAAGATGTGCTGAGAGTGGATTTCCTGTCGTTATGAGAAGCTCTGCAGCTGGTCGGTCGGTCGGTCGGTCGGTCGGTCGGTCGGTCGGTCGGTCGGTCGGTCGTATAATTCAGTCCGTTTCAGACCACTTTGATCATGCACACAAGGTGGCATTCCTTTTTGACAGGGACGAAGAAGTTTCTATATTCACCATAATCATTATGCATAAACGAGTGGAACTCACTTCTACCTACCATTGCGGAAATAACAGATCCTTCCCATTTGACTCGGTGCTACAGGGCTATCTCCATAGCGACTAACATTTCAACCTGCGCCTGGTTGTCCTCGTTTTATTTACAGTCATTGTTTGCAATCGCTCTGCGATGTCCTTCTGTACGATTTCTTTTGTGAGTTCACATTTATTTATTCACATTGATAAATGTGCTTATTGGCGAATGTGTGGATCAATTTTCTCGCTGTTTCCTTTTTGTTAATTTTTGTGGTCTTTTTTTCTGTTTACGTTGTTTGAAAGATATGTACGCATGTAACCCCCCCCCCCCCCTGTGCAATGCCCAACAGGGCATTAGGGTATTGCAATAAATGTGCGCGTGCTGTTGGGAAAATGTACTTGGCTGATGAACATAAGGTCAGCTGTTGCCGCCCGTGGTTATGCTTTAGTACCATTCAAATTTTGTAAGAAAAACTTTAACAAGAGTTATATAATAATAATAATAATAATAATAATAATAATAATAATAATAATAATATTAATAATAATGATAATAATAATAATATTTTTAAAACAATGTTTATTTACACATGTTGGATATCGTAGTTCATATGGATAAAGACAGATTACCTGCCTTTAGCCGTAGGTGAAATTATGTTGTTAGCAGCGCAATCTTGCAGTGTTCAGCATTACTATTTGCTAGAAATTTATGCCATCGATACACTAGAGAGCTGTTCTTTTTGTCAGGGAAGATTTATTCTACAAAATGTATTTGTGAAGGTGCGCCGAATGTATAACGTGTGGAGGTACCCTTTTCAGACGTGCAGTCTCGAGCAGCTTCGCTTAATCGTCTTTTGTTATATGGGGCACACGGCCGCATCTATTTTCGCTAGACACTCTTACTATGGTGCCCACCAGGCGACTAAACGAATCGTCAACACCACCTGTCCTCTTTGGTGGCTCTCCGCATGCCCACTGGGCTCGACCGAAGAGAAGTCACCCTTCCTCATCGCTTTTGCCTAGGTGTGGCTTTTACAAAATCTTATTCATTTGTCATGGGAGTGGCCGACAACGCTCTCTGCGATGTCTGTCGTTGCGAAGAGACACTACACCGCATCCTGTGCTACTGTTCGTTGTATGACTTCCAGAGACAGTCATTGGCATCCGTTCTTGTGCGCATCGACAACAGCCAAATGTCTGTAGACACTATTCTTTCAAGTGCCCGAGAGAAGACATTGCAACAGAAGGCGACAAAAGCTCTGTTGAAATTCCTACGTGACACGGACTTGAACAAACGGCTGTAAAAGCTATGTCACACACCGCGAAAGACAACACTGGACTATGACTGAGTGTGCACGCGTCTGCGGCGGAATGTGCTGTGTTTATCTATCTTCCCTCTCTGCTCTCTATCTTTCATCTCCTCCATCCGCCTTCCATGCGCAGGGTCGAAAACCAGCTGCCTACAGGCTGGTTAACCTCCCTACCGTTCTTTTCTTCCTATTTTCCTCCTTTCTTACGGCGGCGCCTTCACGTGCGCGTGGCTGCGCACCTGTGCCGCGAAAAACGCGCGCCGCTTGAAATTATCTCGCGCAATTGATCTGAGTGACCGCGACTTTATGAGTCCGAAAGTGGCAGCACCTAAGCTTCAAGCTGTGATGGCGACATCAGCCTGCGACATCCGCAGTCCCACGAGGTTGGTTTTCTTTACGATCTTAAGTTGTCACTTACACCGCACGTGCGTTGTTAATTACCTTTGTGCACTTTATTGGAGCTACCCTGCTTACGTGTGAGCTTCGCTGGTCCCTGAGGTGAGATGTGGTGGCTCTGGCTGCAGGGCTTCTCATCACGACAGGATGTCCACTCGCAGCACATCCCGGCTTTGAACCATACTGTGACGTGGTCATGACGTTCATGAAGGCAGTCGGTAGTAGACTGTACGTCAAAGATGAAACTGTTTATTAGGCCGAGCATGTGGCCGGTAAACAGAGAGCCATGCTACAGCATCAAGCTGGCACTGATTGCAGCAGACAGAACTTCGGCCGTCGATCTACTGACATGCAGTTACGTGTGTCGGCATGTGTACACATGCGCTCGAATATTCCAGCGTGATGACTAGTGACAACGTGTGTTCCAGATGAATCTATAATGTTAGCGGTGTGCGCTTAGTCTTGACAAAAGGATATAGTATAATGCAGATTATTTTAGAGCACTGAGTCGCGGTTCGCACCGACCATCGCTGACAATTTTCGCCGACGTAAATCAAATACAGAAAGAGCGAAAACAAAAACGCACGTGGAAATATGGAGCTGCACAAAACAGCTTTACCTATGCGTGTTGTTGCGCCTCTTTTTCAGTAGTATTTGTGAGAATGCAAATAAACATGCTTGAATACATAATTTGAAGGCCAACCCATTCTGTGAGAGGAGGCTCATGAAAAGAGTTGATGCTAGGCCAACAGGTAAAATTTGTCGCACATCTTAATTATACAAACATTATTCACACCGGGCATTTTTCTAAACAGAAACATCAGGAGGCTTTTCTAGTAAAAAAGCAACAATAAAAATCATGTGAAAAGTCAAGGAATGCCCCTGCATTGAGCAGCGACCTTGTATGTTTCACCGCTTCGCACACACAATGAAGGAGTACTCTGCTTCCAATTTTGCTAATCACTCGTAATTGAAACACTCCGTAGAACATATATTACTTTTTGTACTATTCTTAGGTCTTTTATCGTCAAATCGTGCATTTTGAGTTGTCTTATTTTGAATGCTCCTGCATAATTAGTGTTTTATGGCTCTGGTTTTAAGCTGGCATCAATATTTATGGAACTTTCAAATTTTTCCATTAGACTATATTTTTGTTGTTTTTCAAGTTGTATTTCTAAAAAGCGCATTTTATTATGCATATTTTGGCATATTTTAATGCGTGCTGGAGCGCCTTTCCAACTGGAAACAACCCTTTTCTCGAAACGTATGAAAAATAGCCATTTTTTGCGGTAACAAAAGAGTTAAATCACTTCTTCGCTTGAAACGACTATGTTAGCTCCTAACAAATTTCGTCGCAATTTCGTATATTTGTGCGAACTGGAATTTCAGAAATCTTTAGAAAAGCGACGTTTCTAGTAACTTCATACATCAAAGTGTCCCAGCTTAATTTTTTTAGTAGGTGTACGTCTGCGGTGTATATATAACTGCAATTACATGCTTTTTTTTTTCGTTTCAGGATGACTCGGATCGCATTACTCATCCCATGAATGAAGTCATTATACCGGTACAATTGTCGAACGGTCGCAGAACGCGTTCGAAGACGTAGGAAATTGCAGCAACTTCGTAGTTTTAATAATCGCGCTCCTTTTAAACAATCTTTGTAAATTGCGTAACACTACGGTGTCTTTATATACAATTACGACTTGACTGCTGGCAGTATGTTTGAGGAGAACGAAGCTCTATCTTAATCGTGTAAGCTCGGTTGCTGGCATAAAGAAGGCTTGCCAGGTGCCTCTGTAATTACATCACGTTCAAGGCGTAGGTTATATAGTCCGATATAACATCGGCAGTCACCTTAAAGCACATACATCAGTTGCATCAAATAGTAGTAATTGATAAAACCGCGCACAGCTGCAAGTTATTCCTGTGGCGCCGACGAACTCTGTCGGCTGTAGCTTGCCCATGCATAATATTACATATCTACAATGTTTACTACATTGATCTACACAAGGATAGGCAACACTGCAACCACACATGACAATAAATAGTCACCTTAAAAGCTGATTGAATGCATTTCTTTTCTCTCTGTAGAGGCTGTTTGAGTGTAGAGGGCCGCCATGACAGGTTTGTTTTTATGTTCTAGAAAAAAATTTGCCAGTTTAACGTGGCATGTTTCCTTGTCTTATTCTGGAAGCCATACATCTAGCGCAAGAACGCATTCTCCAATCCGTCATATACGGTTATTCGTCACCAGTGGCAACATGAAATTGTTTTCTGACATAGCCGAGAGACTTGTTGCAAGTCTGATTACACAGATATTATTACTACTTAGCTATGTTCGCCATGCTCCCTTGCCAACCTGTGACCCTTTCAACGTATATCAGGTGGGTTAGTTGACAGCGAGAGAGCCCAGACATGACCCACTGATAGATAGATAGATAGATAGATAGATAGATAGATAGATAGATAGATAGATAGATAGATAGATAGATAGATAGATAGATAGATAGATAGATAGATAGATAGATAGATAGATAGATAGATAGATAGATAGATAGATAGATAGATAGATAGATAGATAGATAGATAGATAGATAGATAGATAGATAGATAGATAGATAGACGGACGGACGGACGGACGGACGGACGGACGGAACGGACGGAACGGACGGACGGACGGATGGATGCTGGATGGATGGATGGATGGATGGATGGATGGATGGATGGATGGATGGATGGATGGATGGATGGATGGATGGATGGATGGACGGACGGATGGGTGGACGGACGGACGGATAAAACCCAACCGATGAATGAACCAAATATCTTTTGCATTTAAAACTTACGATACATTTGAAGAAATTAAATGATGACACATAACACAAAACAACATGACGAGCTCCGAAGTTTCAAATTATTTGATTCTTCAGCGCAAAGAAAATTTCATAGCACAAGCCAACCACACGATGAGTGCACACGCATCACAGTCTTCTTCAGCAACAAAGAAACTGCAATGTGCTGCTGAGAACGCTCACCTCTTTATCTTGAAGGGATCCTCAAGCCGCGCTCATGCTGCCGTTGCCACTTTGCCTACGTGCCTGTATCATTTCTCTTGCCGCATTTATTTTTTTTTTTGCTCGGCCGATTTGCTTCGCTGCAATGAACTTGCTTTAGCAACACAAACCTTGCAATGTTTGCCATCAGGCTGCGAAAACCATTTTTAGGGGCGAAGCTCCTTATGGCGCGGCTTGTGCATCCCTCGTAGTACGTAACCACCAGTGGCACATACCCGAAATAGGTATAAACATTTTACCTCCAAGGTGGTGCCGGTGAGAGATTTCTTCTGTGCGTTGTTTAACAATAAAAAATAGTGCTCGATGTACATGCCAATGGCTGCTAATGTGGAATGAGAGACAGGAGCATTCGGCTTTTAGTCAACGCGCACGCTGCGATCCCCATTAGCAACCATTGGCATGTACATTGAGCACTATCGGACAAGAAAGGGTTGCTACATTATACTCGCTGGGTGTAACCTCCTTAGTTTTAAAAAGGTTTAGGGAGCGTTGAGCCGCAGGGCCATGAATACAATGAACTAGTATATACCTTGAATGAATTCGAGGTGGTTAAAGGGGGAAAGCAGATAGGAAGCGCAAGCCGTGAGAAATCAAAAGCTGAATCCTCCTGTCTCTCATTTCACATTAGCAGCCACTGGCATGTACATTGAGCACTATCTGACAGGAGAAGGTTGCTACGTTATACTCGCTGGGCGTAACCTCCTTGGTTTTAGAAAGGTTTAGCGAGGATTGAGCCCCAGTGCCATGAATACAGTGAACTAGTATATACCATGAACTCAAGGTGGTTGAAGGTGGGAAGTAGACCCGAAGCGCAAGCCGTAAGAAAGTGTGCGTGTGCCACCTCTCGTTTAGTCATTGGAATGTCCACTGAATGGCGGTGCTTCTATATGGGGAATATATGATAAAAAGATGCGAGATGGTGGGACTTGGAGTGTCGAATAGATGGACGAACGGACACGCAGACAGATGCATGGATGGACGCATGAACGGACGCAGGGGCGGATGCATGAACGAACGCAGGGACGGGCGCACGAACAGACGCATGGACGGTCACACAGACGGACGCATGGACGTACGTATGCTTCACCCCACTCTCCATCATTCACTCCGTGGTTATGCTGCCATTTTTTATTGTTAATTGTTAACAACCCACAGGAAAAATTTCCTATCGGCACTACTTTGGAGGTCAAGATTCACTGCCTATATCTACGTGGTGGCCAGTGAACGGCTGTGCAGCACGAGCAGTCATTTTTTTTTTTCAATCAAGAAACTTGCTAGTAGACGCTGCCTACGTCGGAGTTGCGAGGTGAAAGGGGATGTGGGAGAGAAGAGAGTGTGGAGGGGACCCGCATGTGAATTGAGGGCGTAAACGCCCCTTAAACGGATGCCTTAAAGAGAGGGAGAGCGAGCAGACTCAGCCTGCGTCGGCGTTCTGAGGGGAGAGAGGGCGAGGGGCGCGCATTCGCTGTAAGGGTGGTCACGCGGCACACAGGATTGCGCTCGACCATGAAACACTTCGCATCTAAAAGACTGATACTATAACAGATATAAAGTTACAGTCTAATAAGATGTTTCGCAAGCTTATCTACAACTTTATTATTGAAAATTATCCCCAGCTTCATTGCTTCTGAAGTTAGTTAATTAAATGTGCCTAATTAGGCAATTAAAAAGAAAACGAAATATAGTACAACTTTTACCATCGATTGGTAGTCGACATTCATTTGGTTGCATCGTCATAGATTTCGTTGCTTTATTTTAAACTCTGGCCAGAGATAGCTAAGACGCCATGAATATTGAAATACGTGTGTGCGTAACTGAGTAGCTCAGTTTGTCTTTGACTAAGACTAAGCCAACAGACGATGTTAGTAGGGAGTTTTAGTGCTGGGTACCCAAGCGGCTTGCGTACGCAGGACGTTGGGGCGGCGGTATTGCGCATGCGCGAAGCCCCAAGCAGATGCGTCGCAAGATCGCTGGGGCGATGCGTCTGTACGCCCATAAACAATGCTGCCACCACTGGCCCCCTAGCGGAGATAAGCTGCCCCGGCGCACATGCTGGCGCATCATGTTACCTTCACGGCGAGCAAAGCCGAGGCTGGCAAGAGCCACCACTTTGACATTTAAGTTTTGAGCGCAAATATTATAGTGGCTAGCCACTATACAACTAGCATAACACAAAGGCGCGAAATTTCGGACAGCATGGATCGGCCGCCTCGTAAGGTCCACCTTCGCAAGAACTCACAGTATCCGCACTGCGGATACTCTAGCCGTCGAGTTAAAATAAGCCAAAGGAGAGCACTTATAGCGATTACACGGTTTCAGCCAGATTACCAAAGCTAGAATGGCCTGGAACATAGAAACTAAATATATGCCAGCCCCAATCAGCTGAATAGGTGGCGCCATCTAGCGCGGCCATAGTGAAACAGACAACCACAACATTGTTATTGCAGAAACATTGTGCATTGTACATCTGATGCAAAAACTGCGCAGCGACAATATTACAAATGAGTAACGTTTTTATTTGTTTTCATCTCAAACACATTACGCGTAAGCTAACAAGTTCATGACTGTGGTTACACGAAGTGTCACAAGATGTCGACACTGTCGTTATAGTAACCTTGTATTTCTCACTTTTTTGCGTACACCAGAATACTGTACACAATAAAAAAAGTGTCCTGATCACTATGTATGTTTAATTTTACATTTTAAATCATGAAAATAATTAAATAATACTTATGCGGCAAGACGATATGGCACTGCGAGCACGTGTGACCTTCGTGCGGCTTGCGTTTGCGTGCGTGCCACCGTGGCGCCAACTAAAAGGCATTCCGCTTGGGTATGGGTCGGGCACCCAACGCCGCGCGCTCCCAAGCCCGCATCGCCCCAAGAGAATGCGTACCCAGCACTAAAACTCCCTAGTCTCCCCTTCAATCATACTGCTAGGAAAAATTGTCGAAACCAAGCCATTCTGAAACCTCAAGACAGTGCCGAAGGTTGTTGGCATGGAATAAGTGGTTGATCTGCCGAAATATTCTTAAAATTCTTTAACATCTTGAACGCAGCGTAAAAGCGTCACGGACAAGGTAAAAAAAGTTGTAGGTTATTACGTTGGCGAACTGTTACTGACTTGCCCCATTGTCGTTTATTCGTGAAAGCCTCAGATTAACGCACGATCAAGCCAGTTGATAGGCCACCTGACACAAAGATCTAAGTTTTATTAAACAATGAGCTGAGAAAATACCTATCCCCCCTAAAAATATTGTGGTCAGATTGCGCTAGAGGTAAAAGGCTGGAACCAACAGCGAGGATTGCAATAACTTAGCCTTTTCCAGCTTTTACGTGGCTGAGTGAAACAGTGTTACTAGGCGGTAGCGATTCATTAGCGAAGTAACCCTTGACCAGACGAAACGCATGCTTAATGCGCTTGGACACAGTTTTGAGCCTAAGTACTCTGGCTTGATTACACTAGGGTTAATTATACTTGACCTATTTATACATTGCCTTAATTAGAATTGTCTGTGCTTATCTTTGCATCACTCGGTGACGTGATAGCTAAGCGCAGTTTTCTTGTCCCCGACACACGGCCTAAATAAAAGCTTAACCAGCTTCGCTGCTAAAGAAATCGAATCTTTATTTTTTACATTGAGACGGGGTTGTCGACCACTTATATTAAAACACTGCCTGTTTCTTGCTATATATTCTTTCCCGCAACTTCATGTAATATTGCTCACCACTCCCGATGTCTACTGAGTGTTTATTGTGTTCTACTGCTATGTATCCATAATAAAGAGCTATCTATTTTTATTTTCTTTTATACACAGAGAAAGTAAACGGGCCAAGTATTCGCAGACAGTCTCCAGTTGAGATTCTAGCATTTCACTGCACGTCTTGCGGATGCAAAGATCGATCATTCTGAAACAAGCAGACCGACCATAGAGGTTGAGCGGCAGCTGGCTATATCAATCTGAGCAACGTCCGAGGTCGCTCACTTCTCGTGTCAAGGCGTACTTATAAGCTCATAGATGTTGACTTAACCGAACTTATATTCGCTGTTGCGTGATGGGCCAGCCATTATCGATCATGCAGAAGTAATAAGGGTCTTTCATTTTCGAGAGTGCTTCTTTGCCAAAACTTAGGTTCAGCTACGTTTCATAGACTAAAAACCAAACAAAAAAAATATTGGTAGTGCATCGCACAGTTTCTACAGAGGAGAGCTTTAGAACAGAATTACCTATTCATTCTCCATCTTCCTCTTTTTATAAATGAAAACTGGTTGCCCTAACCGGCTTGATCACTTTGCATTTATGTGCGCCACCGCAACAATGCTGCGGTAAAGCTTAATTTCGATATATTTTAGGTGTTTATGCGGAAATGCGGAAATAAATTTCACTTCGACGTGAAGCTTGGCGTCGTTGTTTAATGAGGATACAAAGTTTCCATCGCTCATAGTTTTTAATATGAACTAAGTTTTCTATTGCATGAACTGAATGCTAAGCTGAGCTTTAGAGATGATGTCCAGCAATAAACTCGCGCATATATACGGGCACGTGCGACATGTCTTTGGTTGCGAGGATTCTTATCATAGTGGAAAATAAATAATTCTCTTGGCTATCATTTCCTTTCATGCACATCTAGTATTATTTGATACCTGGATTGTAGCGCCACAGAACTCCTATTATATTGTTATGAGAAACATCGTAGTGGAGATTTTCGAAAACTTTGAACATCTGGCGTTCAGTTACCAGTGCCTAAGTTTATTTAAATGAACCTTTGGCATTCTCGCCGCCACTGAAATTGAGTCCACGGCTGGGATTCATTCTCACCATCTTCAAGTCAGCAGTCTAGCTACATAACGACTAGACCATCACGGCGGGTTTCGCTCAACATCAAGTTCATGACAAGAGACTCAAGACGAATTAAGTACGTTGCATTGACCGTACATAAAGAAGAGATTAAAAAAAAACTCATGTGAGCATTCATTTGAGATTCCCGCGTATGCTTGGATCTTTCCTCAAACAAAAAGGGGTGTCATAAATAAACAGCAAGACCATAAGCTTTATGTTTATTTTTTTGATAAACAAAAGTTCATCTTTCATTCGGAACAACCTACATAAAAATTGCCCTATGTCATATACTAATAGCAAACAAAAAGCGCACTGAAGCAAACGTCTTCAAAATTATTTACAAGCAGCCTAGCCCATGGAGTAATATCAGACAATGAATTAGCGCACGCAACGGCCTTGCTCACGCAGGGCGACAGGGAAACAAAACTGCGCATGCTCACTGCGCATGCCTTTTAGCACGAAGGGAAGCGCCCGCTAGGTCTTAACAGCTATGTTGAGCCCGCTACATGTCGTTGCGTACGTCGTCGGCGTCTCTCTCGCGAGATCTCGAGTAGCCGAGAGCAGTACAGGCGAGCTATTCTCGCGTTGTTCTATTTGTGCGAATGTCCGATTCTCCGGAGTGCATTAGTTACTCAAATAAACTCTGCGTCATGACGTCATGACGCGCTAGATTACGTCAGCTCGCCGAACTCGTCAGCATATTTTCAGTCGATGAAATATAGGCTAACAGAACTCCTAAACAAAGTTAAAAAAGTCTGAACGTGCGTATTAACGTGTTGAGATGTTTGAAGAGTGATGCGGGTGATGCGTACAGACCTTTCAGAGGCGTCAGGTGGGTGGCCGCGCTAAGCCTAATTCAAAGGGTAACGTCATTAGCGTCCATGCACGGCCTCAGAGATGTGCGTCTGAAAGCGGGTCTCTGGGGGCAGCATTCGTTGTGGCGCAACGCATGCCCTCTCTCTCGTTCTTGTCGAATGTTGTGAAAGCTGCGTGGCGACAAGATGACGTTGCGGAAGAAAGACCAGCAATAGGCAGCGCACTCCGGCCAATCAGGGGAGACCGAATTGGGCATGCCCACGAATTGGATACCGCGAGCGTAGCTCCCCAGCAAAGATCAGGCCGAGGGCAGTGGAGTGGTCACAGAAACGAATGAAATGCACGTGAATTTCAGCGTTACCATTGATTTGGAGCTTATGAAGGGTGCTTGTTCCTGATCGCCGAAGAGGCGTAGTAGATTGTGATCGATGCGAAACCGTAGCCGAAGGCATTATGATCCAACAGCCTTGGTTCCTGTGCACCGATACTTAGTCATGTAGACATGCATTTTTACGAAGAAGGAAGAATCGAATCATCACGCGAAGCACCACGACAGATTTGTTGATCGTGAATAGGCTGTCTTGTACATATTGCTCTTGAACTGTGGCGGCTTTTACTTGTGTCATACCAGCAGCTGATGATCACCTGCGAAAGCATGCCGAATGTTAAGAGCTAAATAAATAAATTATATTATACATTGAAGGGCATGTGGAAGCACCTCCGTGTACTAAGGAGGTCACATGATTTTCTCCCATGTGCGCAACTCTTATAACTCTTGAAACAGTTTGCATGGCTCACGAAAAATTGCCATGCATAAGTGAGAGAGCTGGCATTTGTAGGAGACGTCTATGCTCACAGTAAGTGTCATTGTCTTTTTTCCTTGTGGCAATGCTTGTTTGGTTCTTTCTTTTTATTTCTTCTGTGCCAACAGTTAAAATGCCTGTAATGATCAATAAACTTTTGATAGCATTAAATACTCATCTTCGCCGTGCCCGTGTAACTCCTGATTTATCGCGTACCACCACCAACTTAAAAAATGGAATTTCCACTAGCCCTACCATTAAACCAATTCTCGCTCTCGACAAAACTCCACTTGTCAAGGCCATGACCTGCGTCTTGCGTCGACCAGCATCAGGTATATGCCAGCCAAATGCTTCCCTACCATATAAGGCGCGAAGCAACACTCAAACGCAAGGTTGTTGACGCTGATGTGAAGGCCACGTTTATAGGATGCTGCGCACGGCAAACTAATGCTTTAGGAGAGAGTGTCAAACGTAGCGTACTCATCTCACATCATGCTGTTCGTCTAGAGTCTTGCGCACATTAAACTAAGACTTTCTATCAGCCGCAGTGAGTTCTGCACTGCTAGCATTTTGTAAAATACAGTCCAATTACTCTAATATATAAGCAATAATAGCATAATGTAATTATATATCAAAATGAGCTGCAGATGTAGATAGCTTTTAATAAAGGCATACTGCAATTTTGAAGATGCAGCCGAAACCCATAACTGTTATCTAAGTAGAAGCTCACTTTAGTAAACGTCTCTCCTAAGCAGTGAATGACAAAAAATAGGTGCAGTAATTTTCCTTAATTTTTTCACACAGAGTCAAGCACAACCAGCATAAAATATTTGTTTAGTTCTTACACGTTTTATAAATGATTGGGCTTCCGTGATATGCAGGTCTTCTTTATTGCCATGCGTTCAGTTTTATAATCTACCTTTACAAAGTACAAAGCGCTGACTTTAGTTGCGCATACGGTTTTCTGAACAAGGTTTCTAAAAGCAGAAGCACATTTTCATTGTTTCTTTAGGAATGATCATAGTAGTGGAATAATTTCCGCATTCCAACGACACGTGGTGGTTAATTTTCCCGGCTGACAGTAGAGGTTTATGGTGGCGTTACCTTAGCGCACAGTGATTTTTCACGCCGTCGGAATGGCGGTGGACGTCCTTTGCATTAGCTTTCATTGCGGTATATAAGCACCTGTCATTATACTTTATAGCGTCATAAAAAACGTCGTGTTTCGCGAAACACGATGCGCAGAAATAGCAAATTGACGCTGTGAAGTTAAGCTGTACGCAAGTGGTCTATGAACTAAATAAGAAAAAAGGAAAGATGAGCATTATGTCACGCCAAGAAGCCAGGCACCAGGGAATGGATATTGGAGGAAGCAGGCCCGTAAACGACGGCTTTCAAAACAACGTGCTCGCATTCTTGCGTGAGTCCCAGCGGTGAGCTTCACGAAATTCTAAATTCAACAAATGCAAAAGCTGAAATTGATTTTCTGGAAGCGCTTCTGGATAGAGTTAAAAATAGCTCGAAAGAAAAGCCAGCTTTTGATATTTTTGCGTGAGTTGTTCTCGGTTCTGCAATCGCAACTGACACCATGCTGCGACAAAAGTGTTTTGATAGCAAGCGTTTCAATATATTTCTTATGCCCGCTGCTAAAGCAATGTAATTCCTGGTATTCATTCCGGTTTTCGGAAGGCGCTATTCGCTTCGCAAACAACTCCATCATGAAATTCCGAATACTTCGAGCTGTAAAATGCTTTTTACGTCGTTTCATTTGTGTTCCAGGTTTCAAAAATTAAAAAAATTGTAGAATGAGTACTCATTTGTCTGAGAAATTGGTGGCATATATTACCGTAGCACAAAATTGTGTAATGGTTTCAATAAGCTGCACATTGTAACACTTATAGATATACGCTGCGACGATTGATACGAACTTTTATTTAGTCGTGAGCTAACTCGTTCCGTGTGTGAGAAAGCAAAATATAAACCACATCATAATAAACAAAATCTAAAGGCCAAAATTATGCAAGAAAACTTAAATAACCGTGAAAGTAATTTCAGAACTCGCAACTAAAATGATTTACAAAACTAATTATTTATTTATTCATTTATATTAGAGTGCGTATTTTAGACGCCCGTTCTCGAGTCAAGCGACGTCACCATTGTAGTCACCATAACGTTCAATGAAATAATCAATAAACAGGAAAGAATAAAATGAAAAACCAAAAAGTGAAAGTGGCTTGCAGACTTCCCTGTGCGTGGTAGTCGAGTAACCTACCACGGAGCCACCCTGAAGCTTTAAACTAACGTCCTAAACACTCTATACAATTGTCATGTCGGGCAAGCAATCGTGTTAGTCTATGTAATAAAGCGTGGCAAAAGAGTAAAACAATCAATCGTCACACAATGCTAATTGCACGACGAGTGTGTGATTTATAGCTTCTCACTCACTGAATGTGCTCAGCCACATACAACTGTGTAGCGGGTGCCTCGCTAGTATGCGAAAAGGCGATTAATAATGCAGTGAGTATCATTCTAGACAGTACACAAAAATTAGCCGAAATGGGAGTTTTTTCAGCATATGACCCCTCGAAACTCCCATGCCCCACTTGTTTACTCCCTCTTAGCGGAGTAAAGTCGGCACTAGTCGTAAAACACACCTTGCCTAGTGACGGAGTTTATGACAGACATCTTTCAATCCCCACGGAGATTCGGGTCACGTGGTTGGAAACTTCCTATGGGAGTTTAAAAAAACATTTTGTCATCGTGTGTTTGCAAGCAAGCAAGCAAGCGCATGTGTGTGGGTGCGCGCGCGCGTGTGTGTGTGTGTGTGTGTGTGTGTGTGTGTGTGTGTGTGTGTGCGTGTGCGTGTGCGTGTGTGTGTGTGTGTGTGTCACCACGCCGACGTGATGCTGCAGTGCTTTGTCTGGGTCACCATGTGACCACTTGTCGACGAACAGCGATATTATCCGTGCTCTGAGGTTTCGCAATGACCCGTTAGTGTTTGGTGTGAACTTGTGAGGGTATTTCTCACCGTTCAACAGCGTAGGACATATGTCTGATTCCTCATATTGCCAAGTTAAAAAAATGCGAAGAATAAATTTAATGGTAATAAAAGTAAGCTGTTGTGATCGCCAGTGGTTGCTCCTGGAGTCGGGCTATCCATAACTTCCGAGTGGTATGAAGGGGGCTTCGCTGGACTTGGGCACTAAGCTGGACGGCAGCCGGTATGAGAACTGCGCCGGCGACGCGCTCGGGGCTTCTCCAATTCTCACCGGTTATTTTACTGGCCACAACTTTTAGGCGATAAGACCTTGCTACGTCATCGGTATCAAGCCGGCTATGTAGCGAGCTCCCACTGCTGAACCAGCCGCCATGTCTGCCTCTACGATCTCGCACCGGCCACCGGCGAAGTAAAGAATGTGTTTCACGGAAAATAAAGGCTTCTAGAATAAATGACAGTTTAATTTGTTTCTTCAGCGTGATTCGACAGTAGCTGTCAAACGACCGATGCGAAGGCGAGAGCCGATACGTGGCATAGGCGCACAAAACCAGCCTAGAGCTGCCCACGCACTGCGAGCGACGGGAACCACGGTGGCGAACCATCTAGTTCGTTTTAGTCTGTTCCTCTACAGCGTAAACTGGAGTAGCGGACGTCTATTTTGTGCGTGACATAAATATTGAAGACGAAAACTGCACAAAAGCAAGCATGTTCTGATCGCCAGTAGTCGTTCATGATATAGCCGTTCCATACTCCTGGGAGAGGCCTAGTGGTTGAGCCTCGGTTCTTCGCCGGTGCTGCTCAATGTATGCCGTTGAAGTGTTAATTCACATTTACTCGGGATTTCCGTACATTTCAGTGCATTTTATGGATTCACAAACAGCACTTTTAATGCAAATTCATCCCATTCTGCAGAGAACCAGCTGATAATTATGCTTTCCTATAGTTGGAAAAGCTTTGAATATTACGTGAGTTTATGATGAAATATATGTGTTGAATTGCATCTGTCAGGCCATCGCAAATCTATACAAACGCCGTGAATGTCTGTTGCTTAATTACTCGTAAAAAAGGGTTCCACCAGAGTTACAAGGCAGGTATATATACGGTGCCAATATATACCCAGTGACGGAAGTGTGGTGGTGCAGCGCCAGCGAAATGACGAGCTCAGTGTGAGTGCTCTAATACTATGCGAACTTTGTGTGCTATGTTATGTGAATTGTTACGTGAACAGGTGTGATTCATATTCTCAGATTCAAAAGTAATTTGGTTGAACATATGCTTCGCACGCAACGGCTCCGGACATTTTTTTCAACAATTATAAAATTGGGCGCACCTGGAAAACTTCCCCACTGGATATAAATAATCCCCTCAGTCCATCTGAAAACACCGTCCTGTTGGGGAATATTTTTCTTTTACTCCCTCTGAACAATGTTCATGAAAGCCTCATTGTGGCGTCATTTACTCAACAAGTCATTTACTGTTTTTGGACTTTTTTCGCACACAGTGTAAATCACAAAAATTATGATTTATGCCGTAGCTGATACTTTGCGGAAAGCCCAAACTTTAAACACAGTTTGCCTTGCTTTAACATGAAGCTGCGCTCACAATTTGCGTTAGATAAATCCTACTCTTTGAGGATTTTTTTTCTTTCTAGTCAAGTTCACCGAGGCTTCGTTCATTAAGCGTTGCTCTGGTTTCAATATGTCTTGTCAAATCGTGTGAAGGTGCTTACGATTGTTCACGTCCAATTATTCGCGTAACATGCTCGCGTCTCGTCACGAGACACGAGCATGCGCTGTGGGGGTATGGACGGCACCGCCGATGCCGAAGAGCGACTAAGAAATGCTCCGCATTCAATACTGCTGAGTGTTACTTGACCTTTAATGTCAGTGCCTTATTAGGCACATGAAAAACTGTTCTATACTAGATGCACCACCAATACGCCTAAGCTGCAACACATCTGCACCATTCCTGACATAGCAGATATGATTGCGCACACTCAATTTAATCTGTCCAATTTATGTAATGGTCCACGGCTTTGCAATTCTGGCCTAGACACGCACAACTTTCACTCGATTGGTCGCGTGTTGGCAATACTCTCGCATATTACCAATATTGCAGGATATCAAAATTGTCGACCTGTGTAGATCCGTGGTCAGGGTGCCCTGCTGCTGACGCGAAAGTCACGGGTTCAATCGCGGCCGTCACTGATTGATTGATTGATTGATTGATTGATTGATATGTGGGGTTTAACGTCCCAAAACCACCATTTGATTATGACAGACGCCGTAGTGGAGGGCTGTGGAAATTTCGACCACCTGGGGTTCTTTAACGTGCTCCCAAATCTGAGCACACGGGCCTACAATATTTCCGCCTCCAGCGGAAATGCAGCCGCCGCAGATGGAATTCGAGCCCGCGACCTGCGGGTCAGCAGCCCAGTACCTTAGCCACTAGCCCACCGCGGCGGGGCCCGTGACTGTTTGATGGAAGCGAAATTGTAGAGGCCCGTGTACAGTATACTGTGTGACGTTAGTGCACGTTAAAAAACACCAGATGGTGGAAATTCTGGAGTCCTTCATTCCGGCGTCCTTCACAATCATATCGTATTTTTGGGGGCGTGAAATCCCGTATAATATCATGAGGATCGCACAAGTGTTTATAGCTCCTTTCAGAGTCGTTTTTTTTCTTATTCAGTGAAAGGTTCGTCAATGCCCTGCACTTCAGCTTAGTCTTCTCGGGGAAACTGCAATGCATACAAGCGAAATGCCGTAGATTACTTGCTAAAGAGCCGACACGCACCTCGTCTCTATTGGTTCGACTGCCTTTTGAAGCCTACAGCGAACATTCCTGAAGGACAAATATATTATTGCACAAACGGTAAGAGCGAACTGATTATATTATTTGCAAACGAGTTCGAGCTTTATATTAAACCTATTATTGTCAAGAAGAATGACTTGAAGTATTTGCTTATAACGAGCAGATGGGGGAAGAAATCCGCGAGTCTTAGCCGCATCCTCAGTTCGCAGAAAAGCCCAGTGATTTTCTTCAAATATAGACATAACGCCAGGAATACCCCCAAAAAGTTTAATTTTGTAGAAACGAAGAAATGATTTATCTGTCTTTCCCTAGCGTAATATTTATGGTTTGGGCCATTCAATGAACTGTTTTTCCTAACATGACATTGATAAATGAACTTCTATTCGGTTCATTTAAACATGGTGTTTAGAAAACGTTCTAAACAATTGAGAGTAATTGATACTCTACTATGGGAGAACATAAAGTCATCCCGTGGGCCTCACACCTAATGAGATCAATACCACTGGTTTATTTATTACCAAGGAAAGACACATATGCAAGTGATGCTGCCACAGTGAATTTTGTCCTATAGAGGTCTTTCTATAGCCATGGTTGTTTGGATCATTTCGCATTCTTGACAATCGCTCTGCAAACAAACATATTTGATGGTTAGGCATTGGAGAGCGAATGTTCTGAATAGGTTATACGTTATGTTTAAGACGTTTATTCTAAAATCAGGTGCTGCAGTCGGCGTTGTTGTGGCCTTGATGCTTTTAAGCTCATAGTTTGTGCCTCTTTTTACACTGCATAATATCTCGTCTGATATGCGTTGTTACATTGCCAACACTTTAGTGAGCAGCTACAGTCTAAAAAAAGCGCCTGTAGAGATTGATTGTTGTATAATATTTAGCCTAGTCGTCAGTGTACGTTTCTGAATACTGTGTACTTGTGTTAAGAATTCGGCGAGAGCCCAAGAACCAAAAAGCGTAGAGAGAATTAGGTAGGTCAAACACGGTGACCTTTATTTCGGTAACATACAGTCACATATTCCATTTCTGAACAACAGGAGATGGGATGAAACCGGGAAACCTCGTCCGTTCACAAGTAAGTTGCTGCCGCATGCACACATTCGTCAATTGTCCTAAGAAGAACACAATCATGCGCCATAATTAGATTGGAAAATATGTGGGCTGGTCACATAATATATAGTACTATTGGTTTCTACAATAAAACTGGAAACCTGTATTCTGGATTTGCGTCAACTTTTATGACGGAATGTACGAACAGTGGTCTTATGCAGGCAAAATGTACATGGAATACAACAATGGGGAAAAATATCTTGTGTACACTCTGTAGATATGTGAGAACGATACATTTTCGTTTTTTAATAAAGTTCTTTCGCAGCATTTAATCACCAATGATTTGCGTCAACTTTTATGTTTATGGCGGAATGTATGAACAGTGGTCTTACGTACGCACAATGCACATGGGATACAACATTCGGAAAAAACATCTGGAGAAATTTTCTTCGCAGCGTTCAATCACTAATAATATTATTTCATTAGCCACATTGCAAATGATGCTTCATACATTTGTAAAAACCCTTTGATTGTGTCCTTGGCAAAGCATCGTTACTTAGAATTTATCAGTATTCGCACGTCTTGTTGCCCTGAACTGAAATGTCACTTGCCAAGACAGTGTTCCTTTTGAGGTGTAAACTGATGGTGTAATTTTTTTTGCGATAATGAGATGACAGTACAGCTAAAAACAGACCTGTTTACAGAAAAGCATGATGCATTGTGAAGTACATTATGAATAATATTATGGTTCCTCATTCGTTCATTTAGAAAATAACCAAAAATAATGCATAAATAAATCCTCGCTAGATCCTACTCTAACCCATTATGTTACGTTTCTGACAACAGTATAATTCAATTTCGCATTTGCTGTGAAACATGATGGAGACCAATTTTTTTTACTAACAATATTTTGTGCGAAGGGATCATGTTGGTGCCTGGATATATTTTTTTCACTTTAGGGTTTCTTCAATTTCTCGTCTCATCAAAGGTGTATTTGGTACTGTGAAAGCTACTTCATCTATACAAAGCAAATCATTATTTCTTGATATTTGTAATTTAAGAGCTTTTTTGGCCACTTTTCAGCTCCGGAAATTTATTTGCGTGGACCAGTTTATTAACACTCACTGCTGTATGTAGATAGTCGACATGACAGAAGACATATCATCAATTAAGTTTGTGTCTAAACATTCATAGGTCTATATCTAGAACACAGACTATTTCCAGTAAATAGAATCATCAATAAATTTAAATGAGCTCAGGTCTACGTCATTATTCGAAGCATCCAGCTACTTCACCAGCAGAACGCCTAACAATATGGCTCATACTCATTATATTTTTTTTCTGTTGAAAAGTGCTGCATACGTTTTAACTTTGGTAGAATATCGTTTTGTCAATTAAAGAGTGGTATCCCGCTAGCCCGCGTAGTCGACTCTCTAAACTGTTTTTATGTGTTATAAATATGATACTTCAACGGGATTTTATTGCCTTAGCTGAATATTTACCATATATTATAATTCTCAATTTTACTCAAAATTACATTTTTTAACTCTAATGTATCTTGACATCTCATATTTAACGACTACTGAACACTTGGACATGCTTCATTGGAAAAGCGCTATACTTTACTTAAGGTGCGCACCATGTCAGGCATATTTTGCATGCATCAAAAGTTGATGATTATGAAATCCACTTGCAGGTCTGTGAGCGAGGTATGCAGTAACGTGACAAGGGAGACAGTGCCACACCGATGAACATACGCACAATCTACCATTGATATGAAGTGCATTGTACGGTGAATACTTCTCTGTACATTTTGCAGTCAGTTAACAAAAGCCCCTTTCGTTTCACAAGGCACTAGACTGAACGGATAATTGAGGTCCACAAGCGTAGTCTTGTACGCCAGTCGGGCCCACAAGCGTAGTCTTGTAGGCCGGTCAGATCCACAAGCGTAGCCTTGTAGGCCGGTCAGATCCACAAGCGTAGCCTTTTAGGCCTGCCAGTTCCACAAGCGTAGTCTTGTGGGCTAGTCAGGTCCACAAGCGTAGTCTTGTAGGTCAGTAAGGTCCACAAGCGTAGCCTTGTAGGCCAGTGACGTCCACAAGCGTAGTTTTGTAGGCCAGTCGGATTTACAAGCGTAGTCTTGCAGTTGTCCGGTATGCCACTGCTCAAAAAACGTAGTTAGAAACATTCACTAAATGAATTTACACCCCAAGCTCAAATATTTGAAATATCAAGTTGGAAGTTGAGCTATCATTTTTTTTTTCAAATCTAAACCATTTGAATCATGGAGCCATAGCGAATATCTGTTCAAGTTATTTGTGAGTGTACTGCACTTTGTTCTCAGTATTAGTACCACGTATCACTTAAACTCTTAGGACCTTAAAGGTACACAATGGGGTTCTTTTTGTAAGGTCGAAAACCTCTCTGTAACTTTTTTGAACCGCTATTATTGCTATAATAATGTGCTCATTGTATCGCGTTGCCACTTTTTTATGTTGTGTTCAACCAACGATCACAAAGTGACTGTAAATGGTTCCAGAAAGTTTCTGATGGGAGCACAAGAAGAGAGGAACGCACATGCCAGCGCTTGTTCTGTGCGTTCCTCTGTTCTTGTGCTCGCGTCTAAAACTTTCTCGAACCCTTCACTCTAGCATTAAGCACCAACTGCCCAAAAAAACCACACCGCTCAACTACAACAAATATTACTTTTTCAATGTAGACACACTTGTGTAGCGGCAACCATGGAATTAGAAATAGCGTTTGGAAATTATCAGAAGGCACCATAAATTTTGCCGTGTTACCTGAAACACTTCAGCATATATCTTTCACCTGTATACAGCGTACGTATGAGACTGTCAGAAACTGGTCTCCTCTATGGGAATATATCACAGTAGACCACACTTCCATGAAGGTATGTAGGTCTTTGGCCTGATGTAAGCAGTGCTAATATGGTTATAGGAGGAAAAGCCTTCTTACAAGCCATTTAAATGAATGCACACCTCTAGATTTGTCCCATTGTAGTGGAAAGACACTCTCATACCCCTACACTGCCATCGCCGTTCGTCACTCTTTCATTCCCCTCTGTAGAATATCAGGGCAGAAAACACCGCCACTTAGTCTGTTCTCTCTGCCTTTTGTCAAACATATTCTTTCTCTCTCCATATATGCATTTTCGAACAATGGACGTGTTTAAGTCAACCAATATGTCACGCATGGTGAAGACAGAACAGTCATTATTATGAACCAGCACGGCCTGTCTTCGTCCTCTACTTGACCTTCAACTTCGCTACAAGAGCCTGTGCGTTGGCTTGTTTGGCATGAGGCGCAATGACTTTTTGCGCTGAGCAGCATCATAAACAACGGCAGAAACAGATTGAAAAGCAGAAAAGGAAATACACAGAGATAGAAAGGTATAGACACAAACAGATGTGAAATAGAGTTAGAAAAAAAGAGCGAGAGAGTAACAGAAAAACGAATAAAAGGAAAGACTGAGAGAAGGAGATAGAAAGGGGAGAAAGAGAAAAGATGGAGCACGAAAGAACAACCGAGACTTAAAAGAAACAAAGTGACCCGGCGCCTGTCTTTATTGCCGCTTGGAAGAAGTACATAATGCGAAGCTGCTTCATTAATTTTTTTTCCTCTTTTACTGCTTGAAAGGAATTTCACAGCCACCTCTTGGTTCATTTACATCGGAGTGGCGTAGTACAAAGCGGCGTCGAAGGTAGCAGTAATTGTCGAGAATATGTTGTTGATTACATTGATCAGCACGCATTTCATACTTTATATCGTTGACGAATATTATACGTAGTTGCTGGAGATTTTCTTCTGGAAATAACTGAACGCTGGTCTGATAGCTGCGGCCCGTGGCTGCGAACGCGTCGCTCTCAGTCGATTCGTTATAATAAACTTGCGGAAACTCACCCCGTAAATGGGAATGGCCACAATTTCAACACTGGTCTACCGCAGGGCAATGCTTAACGCTGCCAATTTACACGGTGTTCCTCGTCGGCAGCGTCTCCGTGCATACACGAGTGCTGTGGTCCTTAAGCCTAACTATTGTTGGCCGGGGCTCGCTGCTGTTTTCTGGTGGCTCCTCTGGAGGGCTGGATAAACCACCCGGCTGGAAGCGACGGCAGGTAGTTGCGACCAACAGCAGAATGATGGCGGCGAAAAGCACGAACACAACCTGTAAACGAACGAATACAACGCAATGCCATTTGATGAAAAAGAAGGCCTGTAGGTTTCGCCGCATCAAGCCCGTACTATTTTTTTTACTGTGAAATATCCCCGAGAGCAGAAGAAAACACACTTTATGAGGATTTTTTTTTGTTTTCCTGACGCAACTTTATAAGAACTATAAAACAGGAAAGTAATATTAGGGGATGTTATTTGTAGTCATCATCATCAGCCTGTCTGCGCCCCCAGCAAGGCAAAGACGTCTGCCATGTTCCGCCTATCAACCCGGTCTTGTGCTTTCTGGTGGCACGTTGCACTTGCAAAGTTTTTTAAAGCTAGTCTGTCCACCTAACTTTCTATATCCCCCTTGCGCGTTATTCTTCTATGGGAATCCAGTGAGTTACCCCTTCTTTACCTTTTTACATTTTTATTTCAATAGAAGAACCCTTTTGCTTCAACAAAATTTGTTGTCAATGTGACGTAAATACGAAGAGTATAAACCAGACTAAACTTGCCGCCGTCAGAAACTGAACGTGTTCCTATCGAGTAATACGTTCTTAACGTTCTTACGTCATCGATGTACGTAATAGATAATTTTCTGTTTGCAGTCCCGAAGTGCTTGCTTTCTGACGCCGCCAGGCTAAAAATAGAGTGTTCCACACTCTCTGTCATGGTTGCTAGAGGCTGGGACTGACACTTCAGTAGGTGTCAGTGCAGATTATACATCCTAAAGGTACAGGGGCAAGACCACCACCAAAATTCAGTTGGTAAGACTTCAGACGCGTTATTCGAAAGTTGTAGATTCATTCCCTGCTGGTGGCAAGTTATCTCTTTGTTCATCTTACTTTCGTCATGTTGGCATCACAATTACTACAAATCACATGACCTATATTTTATTTGCTTTTATAGTCTTAGTTTTAAGAAACCAAATGTATTTTTGAGCTTTTGTCGGAGCTTTGTACAAGTACGCACCAAAACGCATTCTTTACATCGTTTATAGCAGATCACTTGAGCCACGCTTTATAACACATATCAACCTTACAAAAGGGACGGTTCGGAAACATATTGCGTGGTGATACGTCTCTCCCGTTTTTCTGGAAGCAAAATGCTTCCGTTCCTATTATATAACTGAATGAAATTTGATAATGAAATAGTAAACTAAACAACACGCCATGTAATTTTATCCGCGGCACTATATCGCGCAAGTCATACGAAACATGTGCGGTGGACGCTTTGCGTACCAGTACATCCCAATGATGCATGCCAGCTTTGATGCCACGCGATGTTTTAACATTGATGAGGAATGATCAAGTCAGTCAATAGGCCATACTGCCACGAATAGTTTTGTCAGCTAGTTTTGTGCGTGCCGATTATCATGATCCGAGACAATGATATGATACTCGTCGCAATTTATTTTGGATGATCGTGGCATCACCCGTTGTCTACGAGACACTTCAAGATTGTTGGCGAATGTACTATAGCCGCTTTTGGGGCATATCTTTAATGGTCACAGCCACCTTTAAATTTAACCCGGGTAATTACAACGGACAATCTGTTCCTCGACGGCCACAGATCACGTTGTTCACCGCTAGCGATGCAGAGTTGTGCAGTTTCTATCAGTGAGTGCATGTATGCTTAATAAACAGAACATCTTCCATTTGACAAGCTTCCAGGTTTTTGGGTTTTGTCACGGCTACGAGACCATGTGAATAAAATTGGAAAGAATTGTTCAACTATTTCTCAGTGATTACATATTAAAAGCCGGAATTCCATGCCTCAGTAACATTATGATAATTCATTTTTTTATGATAATGCCGCAAATATACATCACAGACTCACCATGCTTCTCATGTAATGTTTATTCGACATTTCTTGGGAAACTTCAACATTTGCCAGTACAGTGACTTTCCCCCTCTGCCTTCTGTTCGCTCACAAAAATTTGAACTAATTAAGCCGGAATTTATCAGTACTGTGTACTTTTTACTTCCACGAACTGTATTCTCTAGCCTTTGGTATTCTCCTGAAAAAGAAATCAGTCTTTTATGTTAACAGAAATTGCTTATTTTTTAGATGTTTGGCACGTTATCACTTTTATGAAAATTGGATGATGCTAAAAAATGTGGATAACGTCCGTACGCGTGTTTTTTGTTATTATTAGGCCAGGCGAAAAGCTAACACCGACTTACCAACTCTGTAATGACTCGTTAATGTAAAATGCAGGACACGCTTCGCAGGGCTGGCAAATTATGTTAATGCCTACGCGTGCTGTACTTAGTAATAACGGTATAAGATTTTTCAAACCCTATTTTTATGTTCGATTTATGGCACCATAACAAGGAGTCAGTGGCCTATCTATCTAATTAAAAATTCTCATTTTCTTCCAGTTTCTTTATAAAAGCATGCAACTAAATGCCGAAAACAAAAACACATCATCTCAGAGAGCACACTTACACTGACATAAACGACTGCATCGATTGGCTGGTCCAGCCTGGTGTGATGGGTCCGACGCACGCCATGATGGCGAAACGGAAAGTTGCTAAGCGGCATCGAACCTCCGCTTAGTTGTGCACCTGTGAGAAAAGCAGACAAAAAAGCTTACTTTTTGAAACACTCCTATGGGCAACACTCATCCGAATTCGTCATCGTCTTCAGAAAGTTGCCAACGTCATGCCGCAAGAACCACGTCATTCTTTCTTTTGCACAAAAAATACACATACAATATTCAAAACTTCGCGCCACAGGTCCGTGTAGAAGAATCACACTTTTTGTGAACATTAGTGAGCTTCAAGGGCATTTCTATATTACTGCGAATGCTTGTTGCACAGGAACTCGAAAAGAATGTGACTTGTTCACGGGACACAGTTTCTGTCTTTACACAAGACAATAGCTTACCGCATAAAATAAATAAGGGAGGCAAAAAACAAGAAAGAAAGGAAAGGCAAAGATTTTATCCTATCTTATGCCTGCATGATATCATGCACAGGAGGAGGAGATGGGCGAGATCAAAGGAAGAGTAAGGAAAGAAAAAAAAGGCAGGGAGAGTGCACAGAAACACGCAGCGCCAGGGAGCTCAGCAGCATTCTTGTGAAGTATTCGTTGCCATAACGAGTATATAACCCCTTGTGCACGTCTGTTGTTCTTAAGAGTATTAGAAAAACAGGTGAATTTATGTATTGCGTATTATTTATCATAGAGAAATAACACTGAAGCTGTGCTTCAACTACAACTGTACTTCACTTTGCAAATAAGCAGCTTCAAGGTTGTTTTACGGACACTGAAATATCAGTAGGAGGCTTTGCAAGCAAGATAGCACTTCTCTATAACACTGATTGGCACCATTGACTGTTGGCTGTTACGTGAGGACATGTACTGACACTTGACGCTTGGATACTATGACGTAGTGCCAGCTGCTATTACCAAATTTTGCTTAGTGAAAACTACTGTTGTTCTGTGGCTTGTGAGGGCTTGTGTGGTGAACGTGTGCTACTACATTTGGTGCATTTGTGAGCCGCTTGTGCTTAGTACACCATACACCTTACACGCAAATGCTGCCATCGAGCATAACTGCGGAAATAGCGCTAACACGTTCCCATTCATTCGCTAAAATATGTTGTGATTATAAAGGGTGCCTGGCAGATACCTCTTGGCCAGACTCTGCTAGAAAAGGGTTTTTTTTTATTATTTCGCTTATGTCTTTAAGATTTATTCAACTTTTCGTTTTAGAGTTTTTTTCGTGTACTGACTCTTCCTTCTTTTTCTCAGTTTTTACAGTATTTCGTGTTATTTCGTGCAGTGATTCCGGGGGTACCAGGGCCGAAGAACCCAGCGTGTCTCTTACATTGTAAGTTTCGGGAGTTCTCGTGTTTTACTTCTCTAAAGTTCTACGTTTCACTTTCTATCAAAGAACATTATTCTTCAGTAGGGAACACAGCGGGATACTTTCTGAGAAGCTGCCACAAACATCCCAGCTGTTTACAGAGCATTATCACGACCCCCGTGGAGGCAACGCTTGCTACACTATCGAAAACTGTGTGAATGATGGCGTGTGTGGTTAGAAGCTTTACAGCACCAGTCGCTTTCACAGCATGAAGCCTTTTGCGCCAAAGTAAGGGCACAGCAGGAAGGTTTGCTGATGCATGTCGCAAAAAAAGGCGCTTGTTACATACAGCTGCACTATCATGTACGAAACAATGTGTCAGTTGATATAGTGTCGGCAGAACTACAGAAATGTGTGCGTATGAATGCTTCATTACAGTTTGAACTTGTCAAGAAAACTGTACATTACTATGGGTTATTCACTTGTTTCATCTTGCTACTCTGTGATTTTTAACTGCTCCATGTTAACTTGGGATGCCCTTTGTTACTTATTTATGATGCAGAAGTTTGAGATATCGAATAGACGAACTAATATGAACCTCATTGTTTCCCCAGCAAGATATTTATAACAGAACAGAATTTAACTCTGCAGCTTTGAATATGTGCACTGTGCGTTTTCGCGTCGACGTGAGCTTGACCGGACGCACTATTTGCGTCGTTAACTTCCACCTCGCCATTTTTTTTATTTTTGACTTCCCTCGCAGAACACTACCACCAATTTGTCTAAGGTGGAGCGCAATAACCTTATGGGTCAGAGAACTTGCGCAGAGAGATATATAAAGAGGGAAAGACAGAAAAACACGCGGGGAGGAAAGATACAAATGTTTAGTAAGAAATGGCCTAATGAGGCGTGATTCAAACTTGAGCCATTTTGTGCTATCGAGGAAATGTGCGGGATTCGAACCAAGTCCCTTAGTGCTGTCGATAGTAGTTTTTTTTCCTGGCAAGGCTCACTTACTCCACTAAAATTGTGCATGTGTATGCGCAAACATTTTTGACGACTTCATATTGCAACAAACAGCGGGAGAGCTTGCTTAAATCTTTTTTGGTATGCAACATAGTTGTTTTTAACATATTCCAAAACAGCGCACTAATTGCGTCGTTCGCGTTCTCGGCTTTTTCATTTGTCTCAGGTTACGTGACATTTATGTGGACGCACCCATTGCGGCAATGCCATTATTATTCAATACCGATCTCGCAAAGCTTCGATAGTTTCGGCAAGAACGTGGGTGGAAGCCCGCATCTTCTAGACGTTCCGACCACCCCGCATTCTTGTCTGAAGGGGCTTGACACCGCCTTGTTCATAATTATATCCTTGTTTGTGACAACCTATCCTTTTATCTGAATGGCTTGCAAGAAGCGAAATCTTCGTGAAACGTAAAACAATTTACTTGCACGAATTCGACGGAATGAGAATGAAACGCTAAGATAAGAAGTAAGCGCGGGCGTCTTTCACAATCTATTCCACTGAAGCATGCTCGTGGGCGGTAGAGCATATGCAGTCGCTTGAAGCGTGAATTAACCCCTGTCGTGGGATTGCTGGTTGCCGAGGGATTTGAATCACGTCACTTGTCCCGTCACTGACCCACCTACGATCCCGTTCGTCGTATGAATACAGCTTTATGTGTCTATATGAGACACAACATGAAGGATTGGCTCGTTTACATTGCAAGGTACTCCGCTTGTCTTTGGGAGCTCTGAAGGCAGCGTCGAAGAAGAAAATAGTGCAGGACGCCCAGTCTCTACGACTATGCCTTCTGGCATCCAAAGCCTTACAAGTTTAATTCCTAGGACTCAGGGAGTCCTACAGTGAAAATGCACTCATTAGAAAACTCAGAACGAGACGCCGATCTCATCTCTCTGCGGCTCATGATATCTTAGTGATGTTGGATGTTAAAAACCACAAAAGAATGCAGCAAAGTGACTCGCCTCGGCCGCTTCGAGATGCTGTTTGCGACCTCAGTATACCGGGGCTGCAATAAAGGCGAACAACACCTTCTACGAAAATGTGCAGCCAGATACGCAACCATTTGGAGAGGAAGTATGCCAACTGTCTTCCCTTTTACGCAAATGGCTCCTTCGGTATCGACAATAACAGCTGTGCTGCGTCATATTGGATTAATTTATTGGAGCTGCATGGCCTGGCCACTTGGACCTTCTTGTCGCTTCGACAGTTGCAGAAAGCACAGCTACTTCTGCTGCTCTTCACCTCTTAAAGAATGGATCCGCCAATAAGCTGTAATTCCCTTAGATTGTAGGTCAGCATGAGGCCACTTTCTCGAGGGACTCCCACAAACAGGTTCTGCCGCTACTCGGGAGCATCACTGAAAGACACTACCAAAAAAAAGGGGGAATCCACATAACTTTTCAGTGAATACCTTCACATTTTTGTACGAGTGACAAAGAAAGCACAGATGCCCCAGCCAACAAAGCTTTTTCCAGAAAACTGACAATAAAGCTTCTATGAACCAACAACTATATACCGAAACAGGCAAGTCGTTGCCATTTTCACCCTCTAGAGAATTCTCCTGTTAGCAATGTGTCCCATGAAACCTTAGCTGGTCCGAGTCAACTTCGCTATACACAATAAGAACACAATCAGTATACACTCCTGCCTAGTTCTTTAAAGTAAGGGGAAGCCCCTCCCCAATGTCCACTGAATGCAATAAAGTCGCATATATTCAGCACTATGTGTCGTCGTGGAAGCATTCTTGCACAACGCATATTGGAAAAATACAACGTGGCATAGGTAGACTTGCTTTCGGAGCATGGAAACACCCCAAATCAGGGGGTACAGTGTGACATGGGATTGACGTCGTTCTTGTGCAGAAAAGCTAGCAGCAAAATAGAATTTGAGGAGCGATTGATAAAATAGGAGAAGAGCCTTGGGCTAGCAAAGTTTTCAGCTACTTGTACATGCAGATTGTTGATACTAAATAGAGGAAGCGAACTTGAAAATTTTCGAGCAAGTATTTAGATGACAGCAGAATACCAAGTCAAGAGGAAAAATCGGTTAAGAAGAAGGCGAAGGAAACAGAGAGGGACATGTGGAAGACCGGAATGCTTACGAAATCATCAATGGAGACCTACCAAACTTTCAAGCAGGAAATTTCAAAAGAAAAGATCTACGATAATTCTCGGGGTAGTTCTCTTATGTTTGAGGCCAGAACCGGAGTACTGCGGACCACCACGTACTGGGCCAAATACGAAGGCACAGAGACGTTATGCAGCGCGTGTGGAGAGGAGGAGGAAGCGGCTGAACATTTGATAATGTTCCGTAAAGGGCTCCACCATATAGTCTAAGATAGTGGCGCGGAATTTTTCAAAGCATTGCGGTTTAGGGACAGTGAAGGAATAGCACACTTTAAACGGGTGGAAATAACCAGGAGGAGAATAACTCATCGGTGACAACAATCAAAGCACGAATTAAATTCAATCCTTGGACACATAGTGATAGTATTTAACTTTATGGCTAGGTGGCGCGAGCCGCCACCTGATCTAAAGGGCACAGCCACTACATCCATCCATCCATCCATCCATCCATCCATCCATCCATCCATCCATCCATCCATCCATCCATCCATCCATCCATCCATCCATCCATCCATCCATCCATCCATCCATCCATCCATTCATCCGTCCGTCCGTCCGTCTGTCCATCCGTCCATCCAATACATTTACACTGTGAAGAATAAACAGTAATGAACAGTGTGAAGAAATGAAGGTTTCTCCACGAATGCTGCGAAGTAATGACGTTTCCAGCAGTGTGTGGTTCATGCGAAAGCAAGTGATGAACATACTCTTGCATTTTCTAAGAGAGACAAAATAAAGCGATCTATGGTTGCCTGAGGTACAGGGAAATAGTCGCTCAGAGGGGGAAATTGCCAGCCAGGTCAGCCAGGCTAACCTAACCTGTGGCAGCATGACCAATACCTAAGTTATGTTATTTGTGTGTATTTGCGCAGTATATGTGTGCCGTAATCACCTTGTTGTGTATGAAGTGAAGCAGTCTTTTGTGGAATTAGTTGCCATGCGTCCAGCGGTCATAGCTGGTCTTGTCACTGTAGTGCAGGTTGGCGTGCAGCCATCTATCCTTTTTACGAGCTTCAAGTAGTGAGTCGAAAAGTACAGACGATTGCTTCGCAAAAAAATGGGAAACGGAGCAATGATCTCAAGGTTTTTTTATAGCCATTTACGAACATGATAGGCTTCAGGGTGGGCTTCTCTACGCGAGATGCTATGAAGTGATCAAATACTAAGGTATTGATAAGAACACAGGGACATAAGAGCAATATTGGGACTGGACTTAGAGAGGGCATTCACAACGTTTTTCACCACTTCGTGCTGAGTCAGATTTCGAGCCTTGGGCTTGGCAATCGCTTACACGACTACACAAAATCATTCCTGACTGACTAGAGAGGCTATACTCACGATGGGTGATCTTGTTTTGGATCCGGTAAAGCTTGGCTTCAGAGGAACACCATAAAACTCAATACTATCCCCCACCCCCTTCAATCTCGTCATAAGCGGTCTGTCCCGAAGACTCTCTGAAGTCGAGGGCATTAATCATACCATCTTAGTTGACGCCATCACCATATGGTGTACCGGTGGGAGCGATGGACGAAGAGAGGCTGTGCTACAGGAAGCTATTGAAGTCATGGAAAACTACCTAAAACCGACTGTCTTCACTGCTCGTCGCAGACATCGGTGCTGCTTTTGTATAGGTCCAAGCGCCGGGGCTCCAAAGCAAGAAGGTGAAAGCAATTAGAGGATATAGATATCACTCTTAGGGCAGGTGAGGGCAGCTTGATCACCAAAGTGAGCTCGCTCGCTAATCCACGCACACTCGTTTGGTTCCCAGCTCATATGGGATGCATTGAGATAGCCCCGCACAATTTCAACGAGTCAGCCCACATAGCTGCACGAGTACTAGTAAACCTCGTAGCTATCGGGGGGCGTGGCGCTGATGTTTTGAAAAACCATGACCCTCCCATCTCGTATAATGAACTGACAGAATATTTTTACCTGGCGTAGAGACAATACCCTCCACCACACAGAAAACTAAGCAGACCTCAGGCTCTGAAGCTCAGGCTTCTTCAGGTCGGTGTGTACCCTAACCCCGCGCTATCGAACAAAATTTATCCCGAAATACAACCAGCTAACACACGTTGCTTCGGGGACGATATAGCTAACTTGGACCATATTCTCGGGTGGTGCCCCGCGTTACGCTGTGGGGAAGTCATCACGCCGTCCAAATGGAACGGTGCTATTGCAAGCTCCAGACTCGAACAACAGTTATGGGCAGTCCTTCGGGCCCGCGACGCAGCAGAGAGACTTGGTCTTTATGTTCCAACGTGGGAGCGGCCCTCTACGTGATAAAGCAAGTTCTGAAGAACTAAATAAAGTTAATCCATCCATCCACGAGCACAGTACAAAATGAATGCCGAGATTATTTATTACCGCGATCACCACGTCAATAGATTTCTCATTTCAATTGTTCCTCCAACTCAGGGCGCAATCATTCACTTCCTTTGATAGAAAAAGCATTAAGTGCGTTGTCTTGTTTGTGGCATTTCTTTTTCGTGCTGATCTCACGGTACGTGTCTTTTATCTACTGTTCAGTGGTGCGTGGCAGTATGGAAAAAGCAGAAGTGCAAAGACCTTAAAGCGGTGGTTGATGCATCAAATAACAAAAAATGTGCAGTCACTGCAAGTATCTCTGCTTTTTGCATTTGTGCGTCGACAACCTGAATGCATAACAATTTCCACAATGTATCAGTAATAAAACATACAAAATTGAAACAATCAATGAGAAATCTGTGTGAATCGACCATCGATGTCATCGAATCGTCAAGTGCTATGCTCATTTAAAAGCAGGAAAGAAATGTTAACTTAACAGGACTCAGCCAAAAACTTTAACTCAATGGCTGCTTTCATTTAACAAGATTCACGCACTACACTGAACTAGAAATATACTTTTTATTCAAGGGGCGCGATTCAAGTGTATTAAAATGATCTATTTTTACCATATATTACCTTCGCTAACCGAATTTTGTACCATAAGCTACACTGGTCGATGTTCAGAACTTTCGCGTGGCTTATCGAGAGCCATGCTGCGCATCCCCAAGCGACAGTGGCAGCACACAGCTTGTGCACTGGAGAAGGCCTGGAAGCTTCTGAAGTGACGCGTCACTATAATGGGTTCGAGACTCGCGTGAGCTCGCTCGCTAACCCGTTCATTCGTCCGTTCGCGCTTGTACGCGTCCATCCATCTATCTCCCCGTTCTTTCGTTCACCTGTCTGTCAATCTGTCTGTGTGTGTGTCTGTCTGTTCATTTGTCCATAAAGCTGCGTACGTCCGGGCATAGCCGAGCTAAGCCACTGCTTTTTTTTTCAGTTCACGTGCGCAACGTAGTTTTTTTTTTCATTAGCTTCTAACTTAATAGATTAACGTATACCAATACGCTTCAGTGAAGTTTTATGAAAAACACGAGCGAGTTAGGAAGAAAAAGATACAGTGTCATCTATGTAATAAAACCTTGCACGTGCGAAACTGTCGGTAACAGGCTTCATCGCCCGTCACTGTTCTTTTTAATCTAGCGTGAAAGCTGTCGCTTCAGCGCTGATGAAAAAATTTAATTAGTTTGGCACCCAACTTCGTTAAAACTTTTCCTGCTCAAATACGAAACGCGAGAATCTTCTCAAAAGTTTTTACCATGTATGCATGTTCTCAAATAATTTTGCTGTTAAATGTTTAGCTTGGATTAGTTGATCTTGCTGAATGTAAAAGGTTCTGTGAAAGGCGGCAGTAGTCATTTGCAACAAAGAAAAAACTTCGGCCATCAAGCAAGGTAAACGAATAGAATCTCGCTTTGACGTGTTTGGGAAAATAGGGTACCTTTAGTTAAATGAAAAGAATACTAATAGTTAAACGTTTGTGCAGCATATCAGATTTAAACTAAGCGTCATATTATTATTGAACTCTGATTCACTTTGCCAAATTGGGAATTTCGTGTGCAACTTGTTTAAATTTTCTGATAATCAAGCTCTACGTGGGACAAAACATTACGGCTTGCAACCTACGACAGAAAGTGAAGACCGCCATTCGATAGATAAGAAAAATATTAAAAAAATATATCTAGACAATAGTGCTATTCCTTTTCCCTGTCAGGCATGTGAGATGCGTCTTGATTCTGGGTAATGTGGTGACACTATGTGTCCATGTTCTTCAAAATACGCAACTTCATTGCTGTGCAGCATTTATAACGAATTCGGTGCGCACTTTATAGCGCTTTTAAGAAAGAGACGTCCATTAGATCATTTCAAATTTGTAGTTTCTCCACAATAAACATTGCGTAAAAAAAGTGTATAATTTCTACTGTCAACGGCAGCGCGCAACAGACTGTCAGGTCCCAAACAATGTTCGCGCTATAAAAGTGACGCATTATTATTTGCCCGAAAGTTGCACGAAAGAAGTTTTTAACAAAGAAAGCTCAAGAATGTCCTCCGGCAGTTACGCTCCTGCATAAAAGAAAGATGGCATAAAGGCTGCAATGCTTCTATGAAATTGTGTCAAGAAAGTGTGCATCCCTGAGAAGAGTAATATTTTTCAAAGAAAAAAAAAAGCTCATCTGCGTGAGACCAATTGAAATATACGAACTAGGAAAAATGTGAGTATAAGAATTATCTGCTTTTCTAACTGAACTGAAAATAAACGAAGACGTCGCCAGTTGATGACAACGACTACTTTTGGTTTCTTCGTGATTACATAAAGGCTATTGTGAGGTCAACAAAAAAAAGTAGTATTCGCTAAACTGAAAAGGTCCAGTTTCCTCACAGTCCGCTAATGTTTGCCATGCACTCAAGTGCTATGCACACTCACACTGTAGATCAATCAGGGGGAATCACAAATGCCGGTGCCCTCAAAAAAACCGCCATGCCGGCGCGGAACCCACAGCAGTGTCCCAGCGACCGCTGTAATTAAGAGCACTCTTTCAGGGCCTTTTTAACACTCTTTGGGTAACTGCTGCAACCACACGTGCAGGTTACGCGCCATAAATCATTTTGTAGTAGCCAGGCATTCACTAGGTCATTCTTTGTCATTCTTCTGAGTAGCGTGGTACCCGCTTCTCGATTGCACATAATTTTGTGCAATTCTTCTGTGCAATTGCTGACAACGATCGATGATTATGCCAAAATTTTTTTCTAATCTCCGCAATTCATCGCAGAGGGTATGCGCCACAGTTAATAGGTGAAGAAGACCAAGCTTTCGTAAAGGTTTGGAGCATACGATGACCCACTCTTTGCGCAATTTGCATAATGTGACACCTGACTGTCCCTTCGCTGATCTAAAACGCTTTATTACTCATAATAACGTGATTCCTTCACCGACATCAAGCCTGCCTAAGGTCAGTTTGCAAAGGCGTTCTAAGCACCAGTATGGCTCAAGTGGCACAATCCTGGGCTAGCACGCAGGGTACTCGAGTTCATATCTCTTTGTGCCAATGGTGCTTTTATTTACTGAGTTTTTTATTTATTTTGTGCGGTAGTGGTTGCGGACACCGGTGGCAGCAGCGGCGACGTACAACTACGGCGCGCATGCGACCCGTGTTGCGATCTCGTAACACCTTTCATTGTAAAATATAGAAGGATTTCATTCTTAAAGCATTAGAATGTGCAAAACGTTTTTTTACAGATATTAACACCTGCTGATGGCTGTTTGCTTCTCTTACTGCATCATGGAGCTCACAAATCTATGGTGCTCTTTTTATCGATATGGGCGCAGTTATTAGGTAGTCATACATAGACTACATGTTTCTTGTTTTTCTAATTTACTTCTCGTTTCTCTTTTCTGGATATCTGATGGCTTTTTGTGCGAGCTTCTTCATGAAATGTGCGCGTCTTTCTGCGAATGCGCATTTGAACTTACGTACTGTTACATTCTTGTATTACGATGGTTTCCTACATTTTTATTGCTTATCGGTGCAATGATTTGACCTGCACACCAACATTTTTCGACGTGTTTCTGACAAGTGGTATACTGAGAACGCCGATGTACATAATGCATCAGGGAAATTCGAGCTCCTAAAACAATCACCTCTCCAATAGTTTAGAATACCAGTATTTAAATGTCAGCACTAACATAAAGCTGGCATTCCTTAGAGTTCGTCTTCTACGAAGTGCTAAATTTTGCTATTTGTTCAGTCAGCTGAAAAAACGTTGTCACTTGCTGAGTACTGCAGCATCTATTTGTCATATTTACACAAAATTTCCCCACAATATAAAAAACGTATTAATCCTGACATTTATTAACAAGGTGCGAAGCAATGGCTGAAATTTGTTTTTTTTTATGCATGGCACAGAAATGCTGCCATTTTCAGCTTGTGTCGGGAGATGCACGGCAGTATGAGAGAATTTGGTAAATATTCCAGCTTCCGTCAAATCTGACAGAAAGAAAACTCACCTTGAAGTGTTAACAAAAGAAGCGCTAGCGGAAGACGGCGGCGCCACTCATTTTTTTTTTGGCAGCACACAGTTGGAAACACGTGTCACTTTCGCTTGAAATTTGGTAATAACGAACAAAACGTCCACGTCACGAAAAACAGTATCCGAGAGACAAAGTTGCGTAAAAATGGTTCCGTCTTCCGTCGACTCACAAGAACACAACACGAAGGCGTCAGTTTAACTACGTTTTAAGTTTGTCGAAGTTGACGCAGTTCTCAATGCGCGCAGTGTGTTAACCGGGGTTTACAAACTTGACAGTCTTCACGCACTGAGACGAACCCAAGTCCGATGATATCGTGCGCTCTAGAGATGTTTATAGTTGCTTCCGATTGAAGACGCTCTATCAAATCACGGTCGAAACCATAAGTGTACGAGGGAGCTGCCACCGCTTCGTCGAAACATTCGACGCGCTTTCCTTTTTTTTTAGGGAGATCCACAACGACCACTCCGCGCACACACTGCCCGCATCGACGAACGGGACACACACTAAGCGCACGCCTTCCCGACGCCAACGCCACGATAGGAAGAATGTAGATGGCGCCACTGCGGCTGAAAATGAAGGAGTGAGCGAGGGTGAAGAGATGAGGTGGCGCAAAGGTAGCGAGAGGAAGCGAGGGGAAAATTGGGAAAGATGGAGTATAAAAAAAAGTAAAGGTGTAGGGACAGCTCGGAGCGATCGAAGTAGAAACAACAACAGTTTGCACGGTCCGTTACCAGACAGCGCGAGGTTGGTCGCTTTAAAGGTAGCTCTTGTTCTAATAATTTTTTTCCAAGTTTATAAAAACGAACAATAATATGTGTTCCGCTGTTTCAATATTTATAGCTTTTCGTTGCCGAGTAACCACCGAATGTATAAGCAGCTGCATGTGAATTTCAAACTGTGCTGAGAGCATATATATATATATATATATATATATATATATATATATATATATATATATATATATATTTATATATATGTATATATATATATATATATATATATATATATATATATATATATATTATAAAGAGTTTGGCTTCGGTTGCCGTAGAATTAAGGGAAAGTAAGTATACGCCTCTAAAAAACTGTTTATTGGTGACGTTTCGATATGATTGATTGATATGTGGGGTTTAACGTCCTAAAACCACTATATTATTATGAGAGACGCCGTGGTGGAGGGCTCCGGAAATTTAGACCACCTGGGGTTCTTTAACGTGCACCCAAATCTGAGCACACGGGCCTACAACATTTCCGCCTCCATCGGAAATGCAGCCGCCGCAGCCGGGATTCGAACCCGCGCCCTGCGGGTCAGCAGCCGAGTACCTTAGCCACTAGACCACCACGGCGGGGCGGTGACGTTTCGATCGGAGACCGATCTTCATCAGACGTTGATAGAGATTGGTCTCCGATCGAAACGTCACCAATAAACAGTTTTTAGAGGCATGTACTTATTTTCCCTATATATATATATATATATATATATATATATATATATATATATATATATATATATATATATAATATAAGGACACACGTCGAGTACTGAACAGCACGTGATAAAAACCGGATGTGGACGTACACGGACAGTTGGTTTCGTTATCGGTATTGACAGTGGTTCTTTTTTACTTTCTTTCTTTTCTTTCTTTTTCTTTTCTTTCTTTTTTTCTTTTCGACTTTTTTCTTTCACCTTTTTTCTATATTTTCTCTTTTTTTCCTTTTTTTAGTTTCCTCTCATTCTCGCAAATATCTTTCAAGGCGAGAGGGACGCGGCAGCAACGAAGTTTGGAAGTTGATATCAGTATAACTCATACCCTGATGAAGGGAGGACCCCTCCCGAAACTGTTGGGAAATAAATATATTTATCCTTGTTGACAACGCTCCCGTTGTGCCATATCCCATACCTTCACGAAGACTAACTGGCCCATTGAAATATTACTCCCACGATATATATATATATATATATATATATATATATATATATATATATATATATATATATATATATATATATATAACGCGGCCAGCGACGTCATCTGGGAACTACAAATACAGGAAGCACTGTGTACAGATAACCTACTCTTGTTCCAATTACCACGTGTCTATATAAACTTTGACTATTATTTACAATTTACAGGCAGAAGCGTTGTTTTCGCTGTCGCGAAATATTTCAGTGCACAAAAAAGCCATATGAATCCCGACCCTATTTGCCCAATAACGGTACCCGGAAATGATATCAGAAACTTGTTTGTCTTTATTCTTTGTATACATAATCCGGCAATACAGAAACATTTCCGACAGTCTTCCCCACACTCAGGATTTCTCGGTACCTCTGTAAACTAACAACAAGCCAGCATCCCAGTTGTTCTTCTTGTTTTAGATCAGCATGGTTCACTTCAATGTGTAATAAAGCTTTTTTGTGTTTCTGGCAGCATTGTTTTTCTCTTCGAGTTGACGCGTTCTTCTCTGTTTTATTCAGGGCTCTCGATTCCCGTTCTCCATGAGTCGATAGTTTTGCAGTATTGCGCACCTCCAAGTAATACAATAATTCAGTAAGCTGTGAGCTTAAAGGTACAATGACATATAAAATTCTGTATTCAAAGCTATTTGAATACAATTTGAAAAATGAAAACAAATTCAAGACTGACTATCAGTGTCTTATTTTTGTGGCAACCGCGTCGGCTCTCCTGCTGGGTGTTAGAGTGTATTGATGACAAACCCCTTTTTTTTACTAGGCATCTTCCCGTCCTGTTGGCTTTTACGTGACGCATGTTCATATATAGCAGAAAAACACATTCAGGAAAGCTGATGTATCTTGTGTTTCATAGTGTTGTATTTCGCCTGAAAGCGATAACAGACAGCGGAAGAGCTCACAATATAAACGCAATCTTTTAGGAGCACCTCAATGTATTGCATAGGAAGAGGGTACAATTGGAGAAAAATAAGCACTGTATTATGCAAACCGCGAGTCATAAATAAAAAAAACATTGTTTGATTCCTCCTTTAGAATGCGTCAGAAATAGATCTGTATTTGCTGAAAAATCTGCAAAAATTCCAATTACTTCAAAACGATAGTTTTCTTTGTCCCAGTATACATGTTTTGGGCAGCTCATGAATTTGTTTGCCAAGGCAACATGCCTACAATTTTGTGATTGAACAATTTGTTATTTCGGTATTTGTTAGACAGAAAAAATAAAACAATAATTATTGAGCGGAAGTAACAATTAGAGACACAGAAATAGTAAGCAACAGGTAAAAAAAGCTGCTACAAAAAGCAACTGGCTATACGTTTTCAACAGAAATGAAAGCAGGACACGACCTTGTGCATGCTCCCACCGGAAGTTTATTGTATTAACAGCGTGGCCAATCCACCCTGTGTGTATTAAGAAAAAGCAAAAGTTTGTTCTACGAAGACCTCTGCTTAACAACCCTCAATAATGCGTACAAGATCAAAGAAAGCAAAATAAGATTAATCGCAAGAACATCACATGATCTAATCTTATATTATTAAAAGCTAGAGTCATTCGGATCACAGAACACTGATGCGTCAATCGTAGAATTACGATTACGATCTTTGTTTTTCTACAGATTTGTTGACGTGCTGTGAAGATCCTTCAACACTGCTTTCCACTCGTGCCTATTGCTAATCGAACAAACTGGTCGAATAAATCATCATCATTATTATCATCATCAGCATCATCCTGACTACGTCCACTGCAGGACAAAGGCCTCTCCCAGGTTTCACCAGTCAACTCGGTCCTGTGCTTGCTGCTGCCATTTTACACCCGCAAACTTCTCAATCTCATCTGCCCACTTAACCTTCTGTCTCCCCCCTAACCCACTTGCCTTCTCTGGAAATCCAATGAAGGGATAACTGAGGTGCGACAATCGCTAGTTGAAACTGGGAATCTAGTTAGTTCCCCTAATGACCAGCAGTTATCCTGTCTACGCGCTACATTCCCGACCCATTTCCATTTCATCTTCCATATTTCTACTATGACATCCTTAAGCCCGGTTTGTTCCCCGAAAAAAATATATATATAAACACATTGCCTACCAGAAGTTCATACGTGCAATCCTTGCAGTGATATTGCACCTGAGATACTGTCCAACTTCAGTACATAAGGCATGTTTTGTTAACCATTCATTAATACTTCAGCCAGTTTGACCGATGCATATCTTGCTGAATCTCAGCGGAAGTTTGTACGCAACACCAAACACGAGCTTGTGCTTGTCCGCATCCTGTGTTGTTTGTCGTTGTCCGAGTATTAGCACCAGTCAATTCAACCTCAGCCTTGCACCAACTAGCCCGACTAGTAAACACTACTTAGACTCAAACAAAACAAATAAAGAAATAAATGAATTAAGAGAAATAAGCGACTCCCCCCAGCTAAGTACTAGATTCAGGCTTGGCGCCACTAGTGCTATAGTGCGTTTAGTTTTTCATGGACATGAACGACCTATTCAAGTCATCTGTTCACCTGAATCTGAGAAATAATATTTACCTTCTTTGAAGAGAACATTTACTCACATCCCAAAGTGTACGACTCCATACACTGACAAATCCGTCTACTTCATCTTCTACTTCATCGAAGAACAATTGTAGCCATCCTTTAAAGCTGTCCATGAAATGCACCTTACAGTGATTGTAGCGCATCTGCACCATCATGTATTTTAAATTATCTCTCAGATCCTTTTGCCTGCTACTTTTTCAACCCCAAGAACAAAAGCAGACGCCAGAAAGCCCCTTCTCAGTAGAGAAAGCCCCACTTTTTTACTTACAGTTCTTTGGATTTCTACAGAAGACCCCCCAAAGTCACAGAAACCTTTTATATTACTCTTGTAAGCAGGAAGTACACCGCCAATTGAATGTGAGAACTCTCGGTGGTTCATTGATCTTTTCGCTCGTTTCCCAATCCACGTCGTACATTTTGGGTGTCTTTTTTCCAACCACGATATCGTTCTTGGGGCCGAAGAATTCTAGGCTCTCGGCTCATCTAAGCAAACGGCTGTGATTGGGAGTCACATGAAAAAATGAGTGAAAATGGTGAAAGGTCAAGCGTGAAATGACTGTCATCCTAAATAGGACTGTCGAAGACCGAAAGAATGCCAGGCTAACGTCCGCTACAGCAATTCATGGCGCAGCAGTCGCCATCTATGTGTTGACACTACACAGAAACAGCTCGATTAGGTGTTTTCTTTGTTTACGAACCCAAAATGCTTTAATTTTGACGTCAGTATTTCCAGTGCTAGCATATATGATAATAATACTTGCGCTTAGTTTACCAGCAGCTGTTTTTGTAATAATTTAGTATTGTGGGCTTGAAGGATGGTAATAAGAGAGGCCCCACATTAATTAGCTTGACTGCTACAACATCCAAGGGTGAGCATAGTAGTGTGGGAGGTTGACAACCTTGCATACTACTAATTCGGCTGTTCAGGTTTTTGGCAAGACACTGGGGCCCCTGCTGTGATGTCTAAGCAATCTACGGCACTTCGAGTCAGTGTATCTTCTGCATATATTTACACACATTACACTTTAGTAAGGTTGGAGGGGTGGGGGAGGTATACCTCTTTCGGCCGCGTATGGCTTGCGGTGTCCTTTAAGAACGTCTGGTCCAGGACTGCATCGCTGTGACAGCGCTGAATGTCAACACTGTGGCATTGGCACAGTCATCGAACACGTCCTGCGTAATGGCTTTCAGACAACACCCTTCAACAGTGTTTGCGCACCTCGGAGACCATTGCTCTGTGCGCAATCAATCTTCTAATGCATGAATGATCATGCTTCATGAAGGAAGCGACGAAGGCGCTGTTAATATTCCACCAGTGATGCGCCTCGTCGAACAATTATGACACTCTTACACGTGTGTTTGTAAGACTCTCTGCTGACCAACTTCCTGTGTCCATTCTTATATTCCTTCCCTTTCTGTACCTCTAACCTTTTCAGCAGTGCAGGGTAGCTAACCAGCAATTTGGTCTCCGGTTAACATTCCTGCCTTTCCACGTTACTTTGTTCTCTCTCTTTCTCGATGTACAATGTCGACGACTAGTCCACTCAATATACCACCAAGACAAGAGAGCAGAGATGATGTGACTGTACGAATAAGGCATCTGTACAAAACCTCGTTTTGATAATTAAGTTAACCGTGGTCTTAAGCATACGCATTTTACAGTGAAAGCTGTTATGAGATCCAAACTTGGGTCTCGCGCAGCGCCGTAGTTGTCCGCCGCCGCCGCCAGTGTCCGTAACTACTGGCACACGAAATGGGAAAAAATAACTATTATTATTGGCACAGTGGGGCTGAAACTCGAGTCGGCTGCGTGCCAGCACAGTATTCTATACATTGAGGCACACTGGTGCCTGGGATTTCTTCGCATGCTTCCCTTAGGCAGGCTTGATTGATTGATTAGTACGTGGGGTTAAACGTCCGAAAACCACCATATGATTGTGTTAGACGCCGTAGTGGAGGGCTCCGGAAATGTCGACCACCTAGGGTTATTTAACGTGCACCCTAATCTGAGCACACGGGCCTACAACTTTCTGTCTCCTTTAGGCAGGATTGATCTCGGGTAAGGAATCACATCAATATGAGTAATGAGGCGTTTTAGAACAGTAAAAGAACAACCAGGCATCACACAATGTGAATAGCGTACCGAGTGGGTCGTCCAATGCTCCAACCAATTAAAAAAACTTGTTTTGTTTTGCAAACACACTTTCGGTATAATTCGTCATCTTCATCAGCCATTGCGTGAACAGTTGGCCCAAATTCTTATCAAGTCCTTATCGCATACCATGTTTCTATGAAAAATGACGAAGGATAGCATAACGAATGCCGCCCTACTACCCAGAAATTATAATTATAATTGCCGTAGTGGGTACCCACATGTTTTATTGCAGCAGTTACCCAATGAGTGTTTAGGAGAGGCTCTGAAAGGTCGTTCTTCTAGCTTTCACTATGACTGTGCTGTGCCTTCCATGCAGGTCTAGCGTTTTTATTGCTCTCATAATATCATGCCGCTGTCTGTTAGTTTTCTTAGTAGCCCCAGAGAAAACAACCATCAGCATTCAGAACATTTTCCGACGTACTTTATAATAGGCTTCCCACAAGTTAATTGGGTGCGAGAGATTTATTCTAGGTAGGAGTTTTTAGTGAGGATTTCGCCACAAAAAACACAATACACTAAAGTTGAACAAAGTTTGCAAAGGCTTTAAGTTAAGAAATGCTCTACACTAGAGACAGTGGCCAAAATAAATAGGCCGGCAAAAAATTACCCACTCAAAAACCATATTCTGCTATGAGGGCGACTAGGACTCAGAATTACCAAATATTCCTTAACCAAATACTCACTCCCACTCAAAGACTCACTGACCGATTTCTCAACTGGAGTCACTCGCACTCCAACTGGCCAACACATTACTTTGCTTGACTCGAATAGACTCTGATCACGTCTTGAGTTGAAGCTGATCAGCGTGTTGAATAAAGAAAGTAAAAATAATAGCTATTTGAGGCAATTATGCCCTAACATAATTTTTCAGAGCTCACAAGCCCAGAGCATCGTATACAACAGCGCAAAGAGATAGATCGGGGTATTGGCAAACGCCATTGGTCATTGCACACTTATGCTTATCTAGAAGTCTCAAGAAACAGGCACAAATCTTTTTAGCAAGTACGTGAGGGCCCAGCAATTCACTATCTTTTTTTTTTAGTGGGCACGAGATTGTGGTGCGAAACGGCAGTATGTAATAATGCGTTCGACATGAAAACCAACAGCCATGTCGAATAATCACGTTAGAGTTGCATAGCACAGAATAGCTCAATAGTTATGTATGTCGGGAACAAATTATTGATGTCCACATTAATTGCGGCTGTGAAGCAGTAATGCTTGCTTTTGTTTATAAAAACTATAGGACGGCTGAATGGCACCTGATGAGTGCAAAGCGATAGCTTAATCGGGATTAATTAGAAATACGGTGGAATTTCTGACAAAGGAGCTTTTTAACGCTATCGTTTTAATGAAGTGTAGGTTTTGGTACCATAATGTGAGTACTGGTACTCAATCTACGCGTACAGAAATACTGATGAGGGATGAGAAAAAGTGCGCTTTTATGAGAAAGTGTGAGAGATCTATTTAGTTAGTTAGTTAATTAGTTAGTTAGGAAATGATTATTCATAATTAAATAATAATAAATAATAATTTACTTAGTTATTTTGTTTGCTACTTGTTTAGTTATTTAGTTAGTTAGTTAGTTAGTTAGTTAGTTAGTTAGTTAGTTAGTTAGTTAGTTAGTTAGTTAGTTAGTTAGTTAGTTAGTTAGTTAGTTAGTTAGTTAGTTAGTTAGTTAGTTAGTTAGTTAGTTAGTTGCTCAGCGAGTGATTGATGGAGTGAGTGATATCCACTGTGTGGATGCCGGCAAATACATATGCTCTTGTGGCCGACTAAGTCAACTTCAAAGAATACCTTCTTCAGATGGTTAGACGTATAGGGCGGTTTCATCAGTGCACTTTATTGTATTTAAACATAAGAACGCTGCCAAGTCCTTGTTTAGAAAGAAACTAAGTTTATAGCGTCATTTATTTTTGCAATTTTTTTTTGCATTGCTGAGCTGAGCGTTCTGTAAATTGAACAGCACTTTCAGCCTCTACATAGCCCTCTACATGAATGTCCTGTTGGAGCTGTAACAGGCATAATTCATAAGACAATGTTCGGCCACTGATTTTCGGTGACCATGACAAGTGCAAGTAAATTTATGAAAGAAGAAATGCAGTTATGGATGACCACGGTTCTAACAAACCTATATAAACGCAGCTGACGCAACGCGCAGCCAGTCACTCCATTTTCTTTTCTGCACGTGCTTGCTTTCTTTTTGTCTGTTTAATACGTGTTTTATGCAGAATAATGAACAGTGTCATAAATCCAGAAGAAATTTGATTTAGCTAGGAAGACTAAAATAAACGTGAGTGTTGAAATGATTCGTTGATCAGCGTCGGGTTGTCAGCCAGGCCTGATACCTACTGAACTGCAGAGCAGTGTTTGACCTGCGCTCGTATTTACGGAATCGAAGAGCATGAGGTGTTTTTATCGTACTACCCACGTGAAAATAATTGAGGGAACTATATGTTCAAGAAAAAAAAAGCAGGAATGGCACTGCGAAAATGCCAGCACTAAAGTTAGAGAACAAGAAAATTTCAGAGGTAAGTATTTATCGCCGAAGATGACCAAGTTAACCAAAAAACTAAGGCAAAGTTTATTTATAATCTTGCGCGAAAGACGCAGAAGTACGTCGAACAGCCATCATTATGTTCGCCACGTTAATTTTCAATTACCACGAATGATTGAACAGTTTGATAGCCGTGAACGGGTTCCTCGGGCCGAGATATTTTTTTTTGTTTTTGTTGAACTGTTAGGGGCACAATGTAGGCAGTTACTAGAAGTAGAGTCAGAGACGGCCCGGGAAAACGAAGGTTTTGTTTCGTACAAATAAACATAGGTAACAAGAATGGTAAAAATTATAAAAATGCACGATGGGTCGACCTCTCACGGCTGTTTCTTCAACTTAAACTTCTGCAAATAGAATAAAATAAAATTAAAGCAACAACCGAAGAAAACGAAAAGTTTTATCACTGGAACTTGCGCTATAGGTATTACCCCCTGAGAGCTAGGAACAGCCAATTATAATGGTCCGAGAAATCTCCTAGGCCCATACTTTCTCCTGCTCTCTCGTGCTTGCCATTAGTCAGTGCTCTTTTTCAACAATCATCAACAATATACTTAAAGTAAAAGTGCCCAAGCTGGCAACGAAGTGAAGGTATTCACAAAGTCTGTCAAAGGAAGAGCAGCTGCAGTTGAGACGCGTACTGAATGGGGGAGCTGAAATAATTTAGGAGGGCTGTTTCTACAGCGCCACCCTAGGCTTTGGGTTCTTCCTCAAAGCGGAACAAGTCCGATGAATAAATAGTTAGAACGAAAGATGACAAAAGAGCTTCGTGGGTGTGTCGGGCATTGGAGGGTCCATAAGTTATACATCGTGTTCATGAACAACAGTGCAGTGCGATAACATTTTAATTTATTCGTTCTTTGCAAGCTATCTTTTTTTTTCGCTTTCGTTTGTGAATGTACGTAATTGTATATGCGGTTGGTTCCTCGTCTAAGTTGCATGAATGGTGGAGCATGATCACGTTCACTTGAGTAGCTTTCCTTTTTTTTTGCAACAAGAGCTTTTTTACAAAGGTATGCTTATCGCAGCACGTGCATCATTGGTAGTTTAATTTTGACAGATGCGCCAGCAGGGCCCACAGTGCATATGAATGCACTCTCTAAATATTTCGTGAAGTCCTCTTTTATGCAATGCGCTTAATTGGTTCGACAAAGGAGCGAGAAAATATCGAGGATGGTTTCATTTACAACGATCGTTATTATTGCTCACGTTTCCGCATGTGTTGTATGAGCGTAAATACGTAAGGAAGATGACGGCTCTGGTGAAATTATTGTGATCAGCACGCAATCTTTCATATTATTAATCACTCGCTGTCGCGTACAGGAAGACATCTGCTAGGATAAATGAAGCACTGTGTCTCCGTACTTGTCAGCTGACATCGTTTTTCTCAGCTGTATCCTTGGCGCACTGCACTGAGTACCAACTCTGATGGAGTTAGCTTTCACGACGAGATATTATTATCTTGGTTGCTACATCCCAAAATCAGGACATGATTATGAATGACACCGCGGTAGCGGGCCCTGTAATTTCTGCTTCCTGGAGCTCTGCAGACACTATTCTTTATTCAGGCCAGCAACAAACAATAACAGCAACGAATCATGCCCCGATAAATTCTAATAAACATAGCGATGTGTCCCACTAGGCAACTGCCACAGTCATTTATTAATAGTAGAGCCCTGCTGGGCTGGCTATTGGATGCTTATTATTTCGCACATCACAACGAATCAGACTGAATTAATGCCCAGCTTAAAGCGCCAAAATTAAAATTTCACCACCCAGCGATCCGTAATATGCTTGCTCTGTGCCATACCAACTTCTCCAAATATTACCTTTCGTATGAAAGGATAAGCTCAAACTTTTAGCCAGCTATACCGTCTAAAAACGTAAAGATAAACAGATTTCTGGTTTATTCACAAGCTCAATTGCTTGATTACACACGTGTTTTTCACGTGTTTTCTTCATCATTAGTTTTAGTTATTTATCCACCTTCTTACAAATAACCTTCCAGTCACAGTGTCTACAAATCGACGCACCCACTACAGTGGCACGTCAGCCACCGCTTGTTTTATCAAATGGCTTGAAAGTCAGCGGGAACATTCGTGCAGGCCTCCTGAGTGAACAACTGGCATTAATTTAACATCATTATGCTCTACCATGTTCGACGATTGTTCGACGAGGCGCGTTACAGGACCAACGTGAAAGGTACGGTATTTTTGATTCCTCGCTTGAAACAACTACCACCACAAAATAAACCGAGCATTAATTTCAGTCCTAGCAGTAGATTATTTTTTATGCCAGTACTGAAGCTGACCAGAATAATTAGATATTTACTTACACACTCATAAACTTATATTACTGAAACACTCACAAACCAATGCTTTCTTTCATTTTCGTACTTGGATAGCAATATTCATTGCCTTTTAATTATGCAACGCTGATTTCGCGAATTTCTGACAGCGCATTATGATTCGTGACTGAAGGGGATAATTATATTTGTTGGTGTTTAACGTCCCAAAGCTACCATTTGCGTATGCGAGCCGCCGTAGTAGAGGGCTTCGCAAATTGCGACCATCTGCACTTAAATCTGAGCACACGGGCCTCAAGCATTCTTGCCTCTATCGAAAATGTGGGCGCCGCGGCCGAAATTCAGTCCAGCGACCTGCGTGTCAGCAGCCGAGTGGCTTCCGCAACTATAGACCACCGTTGCGGGTAACCACGTCTGTACTGCCGGAAACACCAATACACCCATTAAAGAATGGAGTCCAGACCTCCTCGGTGGCTGAAGGGCAGGTACATCACCGCGCTGACAAGACAGGGTGCGCCCTACTGTGAACAGGGAGCGCGTGTCACGGTTCCCGTTTCGACAACGTCTCACTCTTAACACTCTAAACTACACTGGTGTCTGAGCCGCTTCTTGACACTGCACACGTCAAGCAGACAGGTGTCCCGCTGCGGTTACCACCCCTACGATCTCTTGCTTGTTGGAAATGACCATTGATTTCTCATGCTAGTCATCGGACAGCGGCACGAAGTTAGCGTTCCATCGCAAAGCTCCGCGTCAATGTTGACGTCTTGGTAGTATGGAGTCCACGAGCTATCTTCTGCCCTCTGTCAGTCATTCCGAGCAAAAACTGCTGTCCCACGTGCTGCTGCCTCATGAAAGATAAAATCCAGATCACCTTAGAATCGCACAGAGACGTATACTATAGTGCGCCTTCGGAATGCACTCGTATCCATTGAGCTGTTTGGATGCTCTCCAAATAGATATCGCCTCAAAAAATCTTTTGATGGCAGGCACTGCGAAAGTGCGAGTGCTACAACAGGGTCAATGAAAAGCACATTACGCTCATAGATATGTTATATGTGAGAAAAACAACGCACTTAAAGAAAAATTGCTTTTTGAGGGCTTTCTTTATTGAGCGCCTCGACACTATTCTGAATGAGAAACGTGTAATTTTTCTCTTCGGAAATATTTGAATGACTTGCGACACTCATTTTAATGGGTGCCTTTGTTAGGCAGGAAAGTATTTTTTGCAATAAAACGCTAAGACATAAAACTTTATCGTTAATTCAATTTTATGTTGACTTGACTCACCTACACCGTCCGCCTCCCCCCCCCCCCCTGCTTCAACGAAAGAATCTCAATGGTCGTTTTTACGAAGCTTGAAAGCGTCAACTCAGCGCCAAACTCCATATATTGTGAGTGCAGCACAACACACAAAAACTTACTAAAGAACCTATAACAATAGCGCACACAGCATCGCGCATGAGCATACATGTGTTGTGGTGTTTGTACATGGAATTACGACAGTAATGGTTTAAGACTTGATTTCCAGCGCCCAGACTAACAAGATCAGGTGCAATTGCTTACCATACGTGCTGTCTGCTCTGCAATGAAGCGCAATCTCAAAATCTATCGGCGTGCGTGAACAACGAGCTGTGTTGTTTTTGTTAGAATGAATACGCGGCACAAACAACTTTAGTAGAAAAAAAAGAAGACGACTAATGGTCTAAATCACGAGAACTGATGCACTTGGATGCTTCTCAGAGTTCAAGAAAGTTGTAGCATATTTTTAACGAAAAACGCAATAATGCGTCTTCAGTGTGGTGTGTCCTCATTTATAAATAATGTTAGACGTTGCTCGTTGGCTGAGCAAATAAACAACATGAATCCCTACGTCTACCTCTGATATAGTGCACTAATTTTCTTTTTCAGGGAAGATAAATATCACTAATTTTTTCAGGGAAGATGAATATCGCAAGTCCATCACAGAAAACCAACACTATCTATCTATCTATCTATCTATCTATCTATCTATCTATTTATTTATTTATCAATCTATCTATCTATCTACCTATCTATCTATCTATCTATTTATCTATTTATTTCTAACCATATACGATTAGCTTGAGCGAACTACCGTACGAAAACTTTTATCAATTCCTGTACGAAAACTGTTATTATTTTCAATCCGGCCTAGACCGTGGGCACTGGGGCCCGGCCCGCTCCCCAAGAATTTAGTACAGATTGCGGTCCAGCCTGGTCCACTGCCCGGACTCATCCCTAAACAAGTGTATTCTCACCTCACTACGAGCACCTTTCTTCATTATAGACTTGAAGCATATTAACAGATGCTCCACTAGAAGAGTGACCAAGTTGTGACAGCTACGTTGCGTGCGCTGCGTTGGTTTATTTATGCTTACGCACTTTCATGGAAACGTGTATGGTCGTCCGCTTACAAAAGCTCACGAACTAATTGTACCGGCACGAAAATGGGGTTGCTCGCAGTTGACGATTGCTTTCATGCGAACAAGTAAAGGCGTAGAACTGGCCACTCTCCTGAGCTGACGGACGGAGAGAGTGTGACAGAGTTTGTTGTCACTGGAGCACTCTGACGTCAAAAAAAAACGCGTATATATGTAACACTGAATCATTCGGAAGGAAAGTCGTTAAAACTACGGGTTCGGTAACAGAATGTGTGCTTAAGAGTCTCAAGCTGTACTCTGGGAAATAATGTACGAAAAACATAAACGAAAACGTTCGTGTAGTTGCTGTCAGCGCTGCTTTGTACAGGCTTTGAAGTCAGGAGAGAAACCTTTGTCTAGTCGTGCTGGCTTCAGAAAGGTCATAATAAACACTGTATAACAAAAAATAAAACCTTTAAGGTCCTGAAAAATAGCTGTTTATGTAGGGCAAATAAAGAACTTACTGCAAACCCGCACTGACAGCGCTCCTGAAATGCCAGGCCACTGTCCACTGCCTGCTGCATTGGGCAGCCTTTGCACTTTAATTCTGACTGCTGCATCTAAATCTCTGCCTGCGGCATTGTGAGCATTTACGCTGTTATTTTTTTTTCGTAAAGTGTATGTGAAACAGGACCTATACTATGTTTTTATGCTTTAGCAGAGTGCTTCATGACAGAAGCCTGCTATCCATATCTGTTTTTTTTTTTGCTTTCTATTTACTGCTCGTGCTTGCGTACTTCCCTTATCACGGGCAATTAAACTTGCTTGGCTCCCCTCAGAGTAGAAGGGCGAACTTAAAACACAAACTTTTTTTTCTATCGTTTTATATAATCTACAGCTGCGTCATGTGTTTGCCTTCTGTATGAAGTTTACATTCTTATTTAACATAAAGAATCCATGAAATAAGGAACCTATTTAAACGCTATTAGCAGACAATGAGACCATCATGTATCACATGTTACCATTACTGCTAAACTTTTACACAGTTGACTGCGTCTAGAAATATTCATACAATATAAACACAACAACAATAATAAAATATGTCTGCCTCTTAGCTTTTAGCGTAGTGGAACACTGCTATTGTGTCTCCAATTTTCTGTCTTCCATCAGTCTTCGTTTGCGAGTACCGTGACATCGTTGGGCAAAATACATGAAAAGCGAAAGCATTCTTGCAAACATTTCATTCGTTGTAGAGGGAAGAATACAAAAACCAATATTGCCTTGAAAAAGTAAGTTTTCTTTATGCCTGTGAAATTAAGTCTCTGTGCTTCAATTAACGTTTTCCACTAACACCCTCGTTCCCACAATAAGAACAGCCCACCCAGCTAAGCAATTCACTATCGGTGTGGGGCTTCTTTCGTGCATTTCATTCGATGATTTGTCGAAAGCGTTCTCAAAACTGAAAAACATGACGCAAAAGCACGTAAGTGTTTTCAAGTGAACTTTTGATATTCCATAAATAGAGAAAGCGTACGTTTTAAAGATGAAACTAGGATGCGGGAAAAGAAGCATGAGGGGTTCAAACTTGACAATCCGTTTCGATTTGAGGAATGTTGATCACTCGCGGAGCTCTGAAGTACACGCCAACGAGAGCACACATAATTTAAAAACACAGATGATCGTACATCTACGCAAGTAATACTAAATAGCTGTCCAGGACTGGAGTTGCTTTCCGATTGAGAGGATTCTACTTTTAGGTTTTTCATTTGAGCAAGAATTTTCATTCTGCAGTAACGTGCATCATCTTGTCTGATTGGCCACATGCTATTCGCGTTACGTGCACAATCTCAATTGTTGTTTGCTGGCCATGCATTCATTTTTTTTCATTTTTTTATGGACCAGTGGAGATTAGTGAACTTTTCCCAAATATTATAGTACATGCGTTCATACCCACACATGAGGAACAATAGACCCGTGCAAGCGAGCCCCATGCATAATAGGTATCTAGCGCGCTGCGATGAACTTGCTGCCCCTCTCCCCCCGGTCTTGAAGGAGAACAGATGCATCTTAAAATTGTTATTTATGGTGTCTTTGCGCTCAAGCCGGGAAGTAGGTTGATCATATGGTTTCAAACTAAATTGAATGCATTTCCAAAAAAGTTTATTACTGTGATCTGTAAAATAACGTGATAATTGCATGTAGGCTGCTACGCTTGATATGTTTAATAAACATTACACGCGTACTGCTATGATAAGCGTGTGATGCCAGGTAAAGGTCAATTGCCGTTCCACTGTTGGTTCCGCTCTATAACAGTTTGAGGAACGTTGCACATATACTCGTGTAATCAGTATGCAATATTCTAACGTTCCTTGACACTGCAGGAATGTGCTAGCGAATAATATACTCATTATCATAGCGTAGCGTACACATTTTTTTTAATAATGTCAACGTCCGTGCTCTTACATTACTGCCGATGTTGCCGCATAACGTAACTTACGCATAGTCGAGGTTCCTGGTAATTCTGTCATGTGCAGAGAATTATTGCATTTACACAAACGCCATGACGCAGCACCTAACGCTGCGTGTGAGCCTTATAAACGTTTGCATGAAACGTAATCTTACAAGGCGTTGGATCTGTCAACCTTCGTTTTATTTAAAGTAGTGTAAAAATCTATCTTTCATGCCACACTAAAGGGTGACACATCTACCTATCATTATAAAAAACTTCGAAGGAATGAAAAGAATTTTCCTAATGACAGTGACGCATTTTTTATTGATTGTTATGCCTGGTGTGAATTATAGCAAAATGATATAAATCGAGAAGTCTTTAGTCATTAACTCAGTGCTCGCAATACACTAACTACAAATTACGCGCACATTTTAGGTTTGTTTCACCATGCGCTTTTTTAGTAAGATTGATCATTCTTCCCGTAATAATGCAGCGACTAAATGTTACCGCCGCTTTTATCAGCGCTTTTTCCCCCATTGGGCCATGTTTTTCATTTGTTTGTTTCCCAAACCACAATCACCTCCGGAACACAATAACGACTTTCTGATTGACAGTTAGCACGCTTATGTGTTGCTGCAGTATCCGATAATTGCTAGGAAAGTCAATATTGAACATTCCGTAATGTGCAAAGCATCAGCGAGACGGAAAGAACTTGCTTGCTCCCTTCCAACAAGTATCTTGTTCCCTTCCAACAAGCTGTACAGTTTTGCGTGATCGTATGTCAACTTTGAAGAAATCGTACACATCAGTTCGATTAATTGCTGTTCACGTGTATATATTGCCGCGGGTGTTATTTAGGTTTATTCGGATTGCAACGCTTGGCACGGACAGCACCTTATTGTTTCAGAAGCAGGGCAATTTTTTAAGATCGTCTGTTAAAATTGTGTGCATGACACGGATTAGTGTATCTTATTTCGGGTCTGACGCAGCCATTAGTAATAAAGCTTGAAGGTTCAATGATTCATGTATAATTGTTGAGGCATCTTATCGCAGATCAGGTTATTGACAACGCACGCTCTCCTCACCACTGCCAGTTACAGAGTGCATTGCTGCAGTTTGAGGTTTCATTCCCCGGGCGTAGGCTCACCCAACCACAGAGCTTTGGCGTTGACACGCTGACTCTGCTATCATCAGCAACGTGAAAGACCACGCAATAATACCATTATATATATATATATATATATATATGTATATATATATATATATATATATATATATATATATATATATATATATTCGAACTTACCCCTTCTTCCGACGTGGCGCAGCAATTTTTGACGAGCGCACAGGCTTGAACGTAGCTGAACTAATGCACATAACTATCATCTTGGAAATTCACATGAAAGAAACACTACAAATGATCATAGGTGTAATTAGCAAAGCGCAGTTCACCCTCAGTATCTGAGTATACAACAACGAACAAATAAGTATTGTGGCGCTATCCTATCGCGGCGTGGGTTACTGTCTGTAAGAAACGAAAGAACACTGAAACTGCGGTTCACTGCACAGAGGCAGAGCCCTCCATAGACATTGCACTTCCTTCCAACTGGAGTCCTCGCACCGAGATTGAGCTGGTCGTACAGAACTCCTCGACCGGAAGACCTGGGCTAATGTCTTTTCCAGACTAATATTTTGTTTTCATGAAACGTTTTGCTTTTGTTGCTTCCTTGCTGATAATGACACCCAGCCTTCCGCTCATGTTACTCAGCACAATCAGACAATAAAAATGGGGAGAAGTGGCGAAAGGTATCGATATAGTAGCCATAGTTTTATTTTGCTAGAGCAGTAAAGGGCTAGAAAGGCGTATATTGGGGGAAGTGTCCCTCAGTGCATAGCTGCGATACACCCGCGGATTGAGCACCAGTCGAACTTTCTTTCTGGCCAGGCATTTTCGAAACTAATCAAGCCATCCACTAGGCCATATAATCGTCAACTACTAGCCAACTAGCCATCTAATAGGAAGTAATAGAGCCAACACAGGCATAGGTAAGGAAAAGAAAGAGAGGAATGTAGCACTGGGTAACCCTTTGCATCTTAATAGCCGCTTGTGTGTGCAAAAGGGTCAAAACATTACAGGGAGACGCAATCATGGTTTGTTCACGCGTAACCATGTGAAACAAGCGCATCCATTACCGCTGTCACAAACTGTAAAACTGCCTCTGTAAAAAATGTGCATCCAAATTGCAACTTTATCAAGCACTAGGTACTTGTTGTCTGGTATGGAGAAGAAAGAAGAAATTAATTTCTTTTGAACTCGACGAATATAAATCGCGAAGTAGGGTTGAGAGCAAGTTGCTGTATTTTCCGGCACAATCTTAGTTGAACCAATATTAAATAAGATCGATTGAAAAGACTTGAGGTACATGTGGCGTGAAGTGTGTCGATTAGATATAAAAGTCACAAAATGAAGGCCAGAAATATCTATACAACTGATGAAGAGTTTTTATTATGACATCCGAAGCCTATACAACCTCAACAGAGCGTCTGTACTAAGCAGTGCTAGCCACCTCACGCTATTCAGGTCTTTTTGGCAACATTTATGTGAAACGTTTCTCTAGAATAAAAATGCAGGTGCCTGTGGAACACAACAAAAATGCTTTTTCTATATTCTTGCCAACATTTATGGATAAAACATAACCTTACTTGAAATTTCTTTATCACGCCAAATAACAATACAGGAACTATTCGAGAGAAGCAACCGTGCATTTTTTTTCACTTAATACAGCAAAAGTCACACGAATAATCAGTTTCACATAGAAAAAACATGTTACCACCTTATGCTGCAGGTTCCTCTCTTTGTACAGTGACAGCTTTAGTCACATTCTAAATAACGACACGCCGCCTTAATAATTTCGCAAAGGTTGTGTTTTCTTGCGTCTAACGGACAATGTAAAATAAAGAACCTTTATTTTTACTATTGATAACGTGATTTTAAAAAGTAAAAATAAAAATGTTTTAGAGTCATTATCGGTTATTATTGCCATTATGCCTCTGCAAGATAAAAATTTGAAGCTACATCACTCTTCCTTGTCGAACAGAAAACATTACAACATTCTACGGGAATAATTCAGTCCTCAATATCGTGAAGCAGAAAAAATACAGCCGTTTTCAATGATTAAGTCATTCAATGAGTAAGACTTTTTCTGTAGCGTTACCTTAGACTGCTATGAACGTTCAGTTACGCATGGTAGAAGTATAATTACACCTTCAGCCAAAGCTGTGCCTCTCGTATAATCCTAAAAGTCATGACAAAATTACTATGAAGCCACACAATAAATTTCAAAATTCCGCACGCGTACTCTGAATGATGCAAACTTCGTGGTTCACATTTTCAGCACAGGGTAAGAAGCACCCCCTTGTTCGTGGATATTGCTGCATTTTCAGCGTGGCGTACGAAACTCTAGGGTATATAAATTTACGTATTTGGGTGTGTTCTACTAAAAGAACACACCCTCTAATACTTGTGAATTATTGTTGCACCTCAGTAAACGTAATATTTGCCTTCAATGAACGATGTTCACAAGTATTAACGCATCCACCAGGTTAGGATGAGTGAGTGTTGAGCAAATGCTTGAAGGACACGTGACAGCAAATTCGGAAACTCGAGATGCTTGTGTTGATTAATAGTCCTGCATGCGGAGCCACCTCTGACCGATCATTAGTGGTGACCGTAGCTTAGAAGATATTTTGATCCGGTTTTAAAGTAAGGGTGCGTACTCTTCCAAGTGTTCAGGTGCAATAGAGATTTTCTGTGGCTTTATGTAGCCCGGGACTCCTCTTGTGACGTTGGAGGGTAAGCATTAGCGGGCGTGCACAATACTTCGACTGGACTCCGGCGATTGCTATAGTTCGCCACCCCTCTCGTTCTGTTGTCGGGCTGCCCTCAAGGCGGTTTGGGCTGCTTACGCCAGAAATGCTTTACTTCTTTCCGAGGGGGACACGCTCAAAGAACCCAGATTGTTTCATTTTTTTTTCCCTGCACTCGGATCTCCCTATTTGAAAACAGTCTCAGGAGCTGCTCCACTGTGAGGCGCTAGTTTCTTACGGTATTTAGGCGGGCGTTTCAAACTGACGCTAAAGCGTTCTGATTTAACGCTGCTAACATTATTATATGAGGCATTCAAGCACTTACAATAAAATTTCAGCATTATCAGATGCAAAGTAACAAATTACTGTAAAAAACTAGCTAACAATACTTTCGCTTTCTGGGGTATCCTAAACCTTGGCCACGTGGCTGAATCGTGTGACAGATAGACAGATGGAGAGACTGACAGAACAAAATTTCTATTTTTAGGTGTCTCAAGAAGAATATCATCTTTAAAATACTTAATTGCAATGACCTTGGCGGATACATGAAAGCCTACGCCTTCAGAAATGCATAACACCTCGATAAAATTTTTGAAATGAACAGTTGCGAAATAAATGAACGAATGAAGTGAATGATGTAAGAAAACCACTTTGGTAGTTGTCTACTAAAAACACAAGGCTGAAATTGTGATTTCAAGACGTGCGTAATTTCACCCTTCTAGGAGTTCTTCTTGTGATTTTCTCTTCAGAATACTTCAAGACCACAGATTGTTTTACTCAGGGACAGTAAATCATTATCATTGGCATGGTATCTGAAGTTGAACATTTACGTCTGTTACGACATCAAGCTGCTACAGAAATTAATCTCGCAAAGTAAACTAAACTTCGTATTTTTTACCGGTCATGCCACCTATAGGGCACAATTCTGAACATATTTTTTTATTGTTAATTGAGAATCTACCAGCGTTTGGCAACTTCAGCCTAGGTAGTTCTGCAAAATAGTTAATAAGAAGGAGGAGGATTGAAGGAGGAAGTACAGGGAGGTTAGCCAGTTCTCAGACCAGCTGGCTACCCTGTGCTGGATAAGGGAGTAAGGGGAATAAAAAAATGAGAGTAAATATACGTTGAAGAAGAAAAAAAGAAGTACGACAGTGTGATCCACGACGCTGCTTACAGCCTGTCTCTAAGACCACTTGACCGCAAGAAGCGCAACAACGCCCTCAATGCCTTGCGTGTCGAGGACTGTCTCGGCCAGTGTAAAGCCCTTTCTTCAGACGATTGGCGATTATCTAGTCTATCTAAAACTTTTGACAGTTCTTTTCTTGGCGCAATAAAGCGAAGACACACAAAGAGAAGATGGGAGAATGTCTCCGCGCAGCCACAGTTGTCGCATGTCGGGCTGCTATCTATTCCAATTCGAAACGAATAAGCATTCGTAAAGGCCACCCCAATCCACAGACGGCACAAAAGTGTCTCCTCAGTTCTGGTATTCCTGATGGAAGACAGAGCTGTAGGTGTGGGTCAAATTTACGAAGGCGGACGTTGGTGAATGCCAGGTAAATTCCACTGAGCGAGTGTCAGTTTTCGTGCAAGTTGCCGAAGCCTTGTAGCGGCGTCCGTTCTTGATAATGGTATAGCTGCACAAGGGGCATGGCAAGGTCATGAGCAAATCAGGCTGCTTCATCTGCACGGTCATTTTCATCGATGCTGCAGTGACCCGGTATCCATTGATACGCTACTTCATGTTGTTTCTCTATAGCGCCGGTATGAATCACTCTAATTTCAGCGACCAGCTGTTCATTTGGTCCATGACGATATGGTGAGGCAATGCCCTTGGGGGCTGCATTGGAGACGGAGAAGATTGACCATGTCTGCTGCTATTCTTCAACTAGGAACTCCCGGGCGGCACCAATGGCGGCGAGTTCTGCAGCCGTGGATGATGTCAGATGTTATGTCCTGAAGTTTATCGTGACGGATTTTTCCGGATTACCACTGCGCCTGTTGAGCTTGCTGAATAAATCAACCCATTCGTGTAAATGTGAATTTTCTTTTTCATGTGAGCGATGTGAGGACATTAGCACAAGTAACGATCTATTTTTACTCCCAGGAAATGGTGGGTTTTTTATAGCTAATCGTGTGTGCATTAATTCTCATGACGTATGGTATCATTGCCTTGCGCGTAAACGCAACCAGTAAGCATTTCTCAAATGACAGCTTCATCCTCGTCCTTGAAGGTGGTTTGACGTCAATGTGGCCGCTCTCTGAAGCCTGGCTCGTACGTGTAGACGTGTTAACCCTATTGCCAAAATGCAGATGTCGTCTGCGTATACCGAGAGATGTATGGAGCGCGGCAGGACGTCAACGAGGCCGTTGAGCGCAAGGTTGAAAAGTATGGGACTTATGACCCCACCTTGAAGTATACCACAATAGGTATAACGGTGCCTTTTTGCACCATCTTCAGTTCGAGCAAAGAAGGTCCTGTCCTTCAAATAACTGTAGATTTGTTGGTAGACGTGGCCTCCCAATCAAATGTTGCCCAATGCATTGAGAATGGTTTCATTCAATACATTGTCATATTTACCCTTAGCATCCAAAAACAGTGCCGATGATAATCTCTTTAGGATTTCCTGCTGTTGTACAGACGTCGCAAGGTCAACATTGTCTTTAGAAGACCGTCCGCGTCGAAAGCCTGCCAAAGAATCAGAAAATATATTGTTATGTTCTAGGTACCACTTAAGGCGAGTCCGTACCATTCTCTTCATCAGCTTTCCAAAACAGCTAGCAAGCGCGATGGGGAGATAGGATGCCATGTCCAGAGGCGATTTGTCTGGTTTGAGCAGGGGCACAAGGCGGCTGCACTTCCACGAAGGAGGAACCAAACCGTTGCGCCACGAGTCATTGTATACGGCTTGAAGGGCACGCCAAGCTGTTTGTCCTAGGTTAGCAAGGGTCATGTAAGTGACTCCATCGGGTCCAGGAGAGGACGAGTGCTTGCATGCTGCCAGTGCTGTCTGAAGCTCCTCTAGAGAAAACATAACGTCCATCCGAGCGTTCAAATCACCAGTAATAATTCATGGCCCAGGTGTCTCTGATATATTGGCACCTAATATTGCAGGGTCAAAGTGGCCTGAAGGCAAAATTTATACTGCCAGTAGCGTGGAATTCCCGTTCTTACGTTTAACTGTCTGGCACACGTATTGGTTGTTGTCATCCAGTGTTACTGGATGCTCAATATATGTGAGTTGGCACTTCATGTAAAGAATGACCCTACTATTTTTGTTACAGGTTTCCGATCTGAAAGCTCCGTACTTGGATAGTCGGATAGCATTTTGAAGGCGTGGTTCACAAATGACGATAATTGGAAACTGATTCTTGAATACAAAAGGCTGAAAATCTGAAATGTGAGGTTTAAAGCCTCAAGCATCTCATCAGAAAATTGATGCCTCTTTCACTTGTTTACGGAAGGCTGCAGAGAAAGAGCCATGGTGTTTCTCCAGACTCCATAGCACCGGATTTAAAGCGTTCAATATTTGAAGAGCGCTTTGAGCAGCCGGAGTATGACTATTATTCAGGAGTACTCCCATGGTCTTCATGAGGGTCTTAATCCCGTCTATTAGTTCCTTATAATGACTGTCGCGACTTACTCGCTATGAAGTAGCTTTAAGTGGGCGATGCTGCGGCTCTGCTGGTGGTTTTATGGACGGCAGCGCTGGCCATGCGTCAGGGTTAATGATTCTTGCGTCTCTCTGAGGATGCTTGCTGTTGGTATTTGTTAGTGCTTGTGGTGGTGAGTGCGTGATACGGGGTAGCGGTGTATCTCTGGTCTTGGCGGAAGGTGTCCTAAAAGTTCTCCTGTGGCGCGAACGCCGACGTGCCACCTGATCAGTAGCCTCCCTGTGGGTAGAACCACCTCTGGCCATCTGCCTCAGCACTTGCATCTCCTTCTTCATATCTGGGCACTCCTTTGAAGACGCATTGTGAGGACCTTGGCAATTGCCGCATTTGTGATTTTCCGCTTGGCAGGCTTCTGTGTTGTACGACTCCGAGCATCGAGAGTACACAGCAGAACTTGTGCACACAGCGCTCACATGTCCCACTTTACAGCAGTTCCGACACTGAAGAAGTCTTGGCACGAATGGCCGCACTGTGTGTCGAAAATGATCATCTCTTACTTGAGATAGAAGACTGTCACCCTTGAAAACAAGTTTTACGGATTGTAAGCTTCCGAGACGGCAGGCTTGCAAGCTGATAGTAGGTTTCGTCACTGGTTTGATTAGAATGGGAAAATCAATGCTGCTGATAGAAGTCTATAAAACACCTGCCCTTGAGTCCTTGCCATCTGATGTGTAGGAAAGTTCCCCTATGTTCCCCAGCACATTGACTTTGTACAATAGGTCGAGAGCAGTACGTTGCGTAACGTCTATCACCAGAACGTTCTTGTGGTCATTGATTCTGACATCTGTTATTTGTCCCGGAACGAGTGCCTCAAGAGACACAGACGTGGCTTGGCGATTAGGTCGGTTCATGCTGTCAGCGGCATTCAGCGGGATAAGCAAAGTGATGCGCACCAGTGGCTCTTGCATATTCGTGGTGGCCTTACTTTAGAAAGGAGATGTCGTAAGTATCCTCCTTTTCGCCTTGCACCTTGCCATGGGCACAAAGTCACTTTCATCGGAGCTCTCATCACTGGCCGTAGAGTATATCAGCGTGTCCTCACTGTCAGCGTCACTTTAATGGCCGGAGTGCTTTCGTGGAGTGGCCACAGACGGCTTGGAAGGTATAGGTGAAGGCCCTGGGAATTCTACGTCCATATCTGCACGCAGAAGAACAGCGCCTTCTACAAGCACTAATGAAAAGGGAGAAAAACAACAGAGAGTAAAACTAGCGTTGCTCTCAGGAAACACTTCGTTTAGTTATTAAGTACTTCACTGATACCGGTTTGAGGTACGACAGCTCGTATTGAAGGCTGGCACTCCTGGATGAAAAGGTATATTTGCGCGAGATACAATGTAAATACTGGCACGCATGCTTTATTTTGATGCATTCTAGTCTCAACCACAAACACCATAAGACACGCTCGGCGTAGGCCACGCAAAAATGTGTGAGACACTCAGCAACAGCTTGCGATCATTGCATGGTAAAATTATATTGGTCGCGAAACTTGGGACGAAAAGTTACAAAAACCGATTGCCGCAGGCATATACTCCCACCGACGATTGAAGCGCGGCAAGGTGAGGAAGAAAAAATAACCAAATTAAAAACTCAATAGATTTTTTTTCAAATGGCTGTAGGTAAATTTAAATGTGCCAAAGTTAACTATAAAATTACTTTGCAATTTATCTGACACTTGGCTTACTGGTTGATTGTCTCAGTTTTTTGTCGAATGCCACAAATGGGGGGCGTATCCAGGCAATCTTCAGGGCTTCTGTTTAGTTCGGCGCATTGCCAGGTCAAAGCGGCATCGCTGAATTTAGCGTTATGGTTTCGTGCGTACCTTCCGTAGTTTCTTTATTTGCCTTTCTGCTGTTCACTGGCATCACAATTCAGAGCTCAGAGCTAACCAAGATCAAAGAAAGCGTAGATGGCAATTCCTGTGACTTCTTTCCGCCTTCGCAGGCGCACGGCCGGCGTACCCTCGCCGTTCGTGACTGTGAATGCGACACGCTAAGCGACGACACTGCTATGGTTGCTTAAGTGGCAGTGTCAAGGCTGATGTCTCTCTGCAGTAATTATCCACGAATGGGCAACGAGAGTTTTTGAACTTTTCTGTTATTGTGCTTGTGGGCTATCGTATCGCAATTTATCCACCTGCAAAATTTTTGGAGTCATATACATTGCGAGTACACTATTTGGCTGAAAATGCAACCTTTCTTCATTCATCTTTTTTGGTGGTCTTCTTTCTTTTTCCCACACGTAACTGACAAGCCATAACAACGCAATAAGATTGCGTATTCATCGCCCCGCCGCAGTGGTCTAGTGGCTATGGTACTCGGCTGCTGACCCGCAGGTCGCGGGTTCGATTCCCGACTGCGGCGGCTGCATTTCCGATGGAGGCGGAAATGTTGTAGGCCCGTGTACTCAGATTTGGGTGCACGTTAAAGAACCCCAGGTGGTCGAAATTTCCGGAGCCCTCCACTACGGCGTCTCTCATAATCAAATGGTGGTTTTGGGACGTTAAACTCCACAAATCAATCAATCAATTGCGTATTCATCATAAGATATGTAAAAGGTCTGCAAATTAAAAAAAAATATATTTTGATTTCGCGCACGCACAGCATCCGGTTGCGCGTCATATTTCATCTCTTATTTTCAGTTTGCTGTAAGTTTTCTCTTTCATACGCGGATGGCGGCGATGGCAACGAGCCACCGCCAATCGCATGCATGGGCTTCTATGGAACATACGCTGTGATTTCACGTATACCTTGATAATCGTGGTAAAATTGCGCGTAGGATGCGGATAGTCTGGAGCTTACAAAGCTACCATTGATAACGCTGGAATCTTCAATAGCGCATGTAAAAAGCCGACCGGCTGTACTGTTTGTCAGATCATCGACGGCTGATGCTCTATTTGCCGATCTGAGTGCAAAGCGTGCATTGTTTGCAGTTGTTTCTACTTTCGTTTACCGTTCACGATTCTCGGCCAACTAACACTTGCATCTTTGACACGCTAACTGCTTCCTTCGTGATTACCACAACCCCGTGAATACAAGCAGTTTGAGGAAAATTCATTAGGCAATGTAACCTTAGGTGATTAAATATAAGCTAGCGCAGATTGTTATGCCAACGGACCACCGTTACAAGCAACAAGGCGGAAGGTGCTTTCATTCACTTTTGTATGCTTCATTCAACTCAGTACTTTAGTAATGAAAGCTTCACGTCATTGGGCACTCGTCACGGCATGTAGTTGTTGCCTAATAAACAATACCTACCCCACTGTTAGATAAAATTAAAAACAACTCTGAATGGTACTTCCGCGCCGCTTTTTGTCCAGTAATAACGCGTCAAGCCTTTGTTAGAACCGCACATAAGAAGTAGAATATAAGTTCGAACTAGAATAAAAGTTTAGTAGACGGTGAATATTGTGCTGCGCAAACTGACAAAGTAAGTTTCAGATACTCCAAATTATTCGTTCGTAGGTTCTGGCCCTATGAGCCATAGCATGCGTTGTAACGTAACACCTCAGCAAATTCTCGCCGTTTTCTGATGACAAATGCAAACAAGGGTGATCCCATCACCGGTATAGGTATACCTTGGTGCTCACACACTCGTGCATAGGCCTTGATTAACTGTCTCTGTCACCATCACGTACACGCACTGCCACACAACGCAAAAATAGTTGCAGCAGACCGAGCTGGCGAAAGAATCCAGTCTCGCTCCCGAGTCAAAATTAGATCGAAAGAGCAGCCACTCTCGTTACGTCAACGCTCCACAGCCGTCTTTTCCCGAGCTTGATTAAAGCCGACACAAGCGGGACAAGCCCTGTCAACATCTGCGAGATCTTGTACCTACACACTCTTTTCTTGTTTTTGAAAGGAGTGCGTTATCTCCCCTTCAGCGTCTGTCGCTTGGGTGTTTTGATTACCGTGAAGCACTGCTGCGTTTGTTTGGTTTACGAATAAGCAAATTGCAACGGAAAATCACACGAAAGTACTGACGTCACCGATAGAGGGGTATGTAATAAATCATTCCACCGTGGTCAGTGAGGTGATGAAACACGTCATGACTGACATTTAGCACTTCCATTCGTACTTTTCTTTCTCTGCCCACAACATCTTTTGTTTGTTGGGTGCTTCAAATGAATAATGAACACGCTCCCGAATCCGCACATTGGTAAGAACGCTGAGTGCAATGGTAACTCATGCAGACAAGCTCGCAAAAAAACAGCTTAGTAAGAGAGATACGACTACATGAGTGAGTGCTTGCAGATGAATTTCCCTGTGAGTTTATCATTTCATCTGGGTTAGACACGTCATCCAATTATTCGTGCCAAGCGTGTCCCTTTACGAATACACTATAGAGGGTGCCCGAAGTATTTTTAGCTGCAGTTTAAAAATGTGTAGACAAATTCTACACGATGCGAATCAATACGTAGTGCTTGCTAATCCTTGGAGTAAGTAACACCATTTTTGTTGTTTTCCACTTATTTTGGGAGACATGTTCAAACCGTTAATTTTCTTAAGAATGAAGGTAGCAAAAATGTATGCAGTAAAATACTTTATTGGTTGGCAAAACATTCGATTATCCAGTTTCTAGTTCAACATCTATTATTGTTTCACCTTTCATACTTACTACAAATCCCACAAAGATACAAGAAATTAGGGCGCGACTTGCCCGCTTACCCGCCTAGGTGCGTCTTGGTTGCACTGCTCCCTCACGTTCCGCGTATACTTCTCTCGCAACAGTTCATGGCAGCGATAAGCAGATGGAGCGGATGCAGCGGTTATCGCTTGCATTCCCGCTAGCGAAACGAGCGTCACCGCACAGCCACCGCCATCATCGCTGTCTTGTCGAGGCAGCCCGTTCACCCAAGTGCTTTGGTCATTTGCATAGGCAATGTTGGGGAGCACTGTAATCATGGTGAGCATAAGTGCGCTGAAGGGTGTGTCATGAGGTTTGTGTGTGTGTGTGTGTGTGTGTGTGTGTGTGTGTGTGTGTGTGTGTGTGTGTGTGTGTGTGTGTGTGTGTGTGTAGGTGTGTGTGTGTGTGTAGGTGTGTGTGTGTGTGTGGGGGGGGGGGTGGGTGGGTGGGTGGGTGGGTGGGTGTGTGTGTGTGTGTGTGTGTGTGTGTGTGTGTGTGTGTGAGTTTCGAGGGCATGCATTCGTAATGAACGAAAGAAAAAGAAGCTGATGAATAACACAAATAAAGTTCGAAACTGCCAAGACGCACGTTTTAGAGGTAATGCTGCGAACTCCTCGTTAGAACTAATCGCGCGGCTTCATTCCTTCAAGGGTTTTTTTATTAATAGTAACGCCTAATTAGGCAAGAGGTTCAAAAGCATAAATAGTGTGATTTACTTCATGCAAGTGGCATCGTCATAGGAGAACAAAACTTTACTTGTGCCAAAGACTGCGTCACCACTAAAACAGACCAATGCGGCGTCTTCGGTACCCTATTCCAAGGCACCGCTCGCTCTCGCTATCCTATCTGCCCTCCTGACTAGATAGCCTCCTTTGGTGCGCAAGTGCAAGACTGTACGGCATTGCATCCCGCCTCGATCTTCTGTTTTTCTCTTCGTGATCTTCGGTATGAGCCTTAGATTACCACGTGATGTGGTAGAATGTGATGCGGTAGAGCCCAGGCTACAGGCTTATGTCTTTGTAAGCTGTAGGGTAGTATGTATGCTATCGGTCACTGTTTATATATGTATTCGTTTGGATCCTACGCAACGCCGCAGTATCCAAGGCCTAAAGGTTCTGGTTCAGGATCGATTCTCCGCAATTCCCAGTAAAATTGCAGAATTGCTTTGTAACTGGGATCCCTGGATGTCGGGTCCTCCGCGGTCTTGCCTGTGGCAGCTCCGTAATTCGTAAAACCTCAAGCAACCCCATCTGCATTTAGTTTCCCAGTACCACCATCTTGTCCGGGACCCAAGTTGCTGTCTGGGTATAGCTAATATCTTGTTTTCTGCTACTGGAGGAAGTATCCCGCATGCCTTTAATCCGATCTTTCTTTTCGCATGATTTCTACATGCCGCCCGAGAATATGGGACAATTGTAAGCAGAGTATTATGCTCCATGCCTTTCTTTATATCTATAGCAATGACACTCTATTTTGTTTCTAGGAGTGTTGCTTGAGAAAACAAAGGACGGGCCGTTATCTTACCTGTTTTATTTACAATAACCACCACCATATTTTTGCATTGCATCTGTATGACGAATTGATTGATTGATTTGTGGTGTTTAACGTCCCAAAACCACGCTATGATTATGGGAGACGCCGTAGTGGAGGGCTCCGGAAATTTTGACCACCTGGGGTTCTTTAACGTGCACCCAAATCTGAGCACACGGGCCTACAACATTTCTGTATGACGAAACATCCATGAACCTTGAAGCATGCAAGAGCTTTGTTGTTTTGTCTATGTATGCCGCTCTATCTCTTTCCCACCCTTCGTGTAATGCCGGATTCACGATTTGTGGTATTGGTCACACTTAGAATCGATGATCTCGCAGAGTAGCTCTTCAGGCCTTTGGCGTGTAGTTGTGCATTCTACAAACCCAAATCTGTGAAGAAGAGCTCTGTATGAATTTTGCGCCAATCGACTACCATGCGCTATGAGTTAGGCCTCAGCTAGTTCCTCAAATGCGTTGTGCAGGTCGACAAACAGAAGCTTCTTATTTGCATGGCAACCTCAATGCTGTCTTATATCTGATAGTTATTTTTTGTTGAGCGTTTTCTTGTTGCGCTCTATTAATTACATTGTAAGAGAGCAAGCACATTACTCTACTGATTCACATACTTTTAACGAGATTGAGGATGTCTTGCGTCCCATTCCTTTCCAATTATGAACCACTCGGGCTGTAATTTGATTATAATATAGCGTTGTTTTACTTATCGTGCTTGAAGCATGGTGACATCTGTTGTTCGACTGTAGCCTCTTTCCAAGAGCTCTAAGTATCAACCTCTCTAGAATAACCATTTCTTCAAGCCTGATCTCGAGTTCGAGTGCCGGCTGTGTTTTTTGTTACTGGTTTTTTGTTAGGTGAACTAGTTCCGATTTCTTCGGCAAGCACTGTAATTGTGTTTCTTATATCATGCGCATATAAGGAACGTCAAATCCCACGAATTAATTTGAGTTTTTTGGTCAGTCCAATTCTGGCCACATTAAAGAGCGTGGGCATGATGGCCCCTCGCTGCGGTGCGCCTTGGTTAGAAATATGAATGGCGTTGAATTCATTATCTCATATTTTATTAACAATGGTTCTTTGGTTGAGGAAGCTTCTAACGTACTCATATGTCATCGTACCGCACTTAGTCTCGGCTAGCACATCCAGTATCCGTTTTTGACCTAAACGTTGTCAAAGAACCCTTTTATGTGAATGGCCATGACAATGTGTTCTCCTGTAGGGACGTCGGTTAAGACCTCCTCTTAAAAGTTCGAGAATGTTCAGTGTTGAAAGATGTGACCTGAAGCCAAACTTGCTATTGGTCCTCTTTCAGAGCCGCAATTTTCAGAGCAGCTGGTTAAACGATTTACGCGTATGTACATGTACCAGAGTTCAACCCAAGTTTTACGAAAATAATGATAAGAGCTCGTTAATTGCATCAACGAGAGAGAAAAAAACTTATTCCGCCAGAATAAGGCATGATTCTGAAGATAACATAATAAGACAGATGTTTAGGAGATGACGGAGGCTTCATGGGCGGAAACAGACCTTTCCGACTAATAGTCTTATCTTAGTGAAGGCTGAGACTTACTTTCTTCGCGCGTGTTTCTGAGGGCTTAGTCACTCTTCCCCAAACTTGGTCTGCGAAGATTAGCAAAATGTGCGGCATCTCTGCGTATATTTTCTATTAGGTACACCTTTACTATATTGGCTACACGTAGGAAAGAAAACAAGTTTACCATCTTGCGTATTCACGCACTATACCAGAATATGTTTCATAGGTTTAAGGTCAGCAAAAAAAATTGCGTAATTTCTTCAGAACCCAACAGCATACATATCTGAGACTTTGCCTTAAAGCGACTCCATGATTCACTCTAGTGAACCATAGAGTTGAGGGTTACCCAGAGTTATGCTGTCATCAGCGAAAACTTCTGCTGTCAGCGGCCGAGAGTTGTGCTGCCAGCTTCGAGCTAAATGGCTAAGTCTCCCAGCATGGGCGGAGGCTGGCGGCGCGAAAGACGAAAGGATCAGTGCTCCCTGAATTATGTTAGCGCTAACGCTCGTATGTCAAGTGACAGCGTCAACAAACTTCTGAAATAATAAGAACACTCACGCGCGAACGCGCGAATGCAAGGACGTACGCCAATGACGACGTCAAAGTTGTAGTAATGAGCAAATGACTACGTTAGAGGAGCGTATAATCCCGCTAATAATTGGTCCTGTGCGTGGAGGAGCGTTTGACGTCGGCTGGAAAGATTACTCACTGATCTCTGGACGCGCAAGCTTACGCGGGATGTCATTAATAGTAGATTGAACAAAAATCAAAAACTAAACGACACCTTTAAGACTGCTCGAGTCAGTAATCAGCCTAAGAGGTGATCTTTGCAGGCTTACTTTAGTAGCTTTCAGAGGTTTGTAAGAAATGGAAGAAAAATGGGCTGGTTTATAGGGCAGAGTAGATAACCGACTTTTGCATGCTAAGTTTCGTAGCTATGCCTTGCAAAGCTCCCATGCTAGTCAACTCATTCGAAGCTTATTTCAACGAACACTATCAGAAGTGTATCGCTATAAAATGGATATTTAAGAAAAGTGGGTCATGTTCGCTTGCTTTTCAAAGCGGAATCCTTATGTTTTTACACGTAAGTTCATTACAGCATGGCGATTTTTCAAACAAGACTAATGTGCTGGTATGCTGAATTAGTTTTAACATATTATTTATTTTATTTCAGTGCTATTCCATTGAAAAATATTATTATTACTATATTAATAATATTACGATACTACGATATTAATACTACGATATCATGGGCTCCGGATGTCAACTTATTAGAATATACTTGCACACTTATATTTCCTGCAGTCGACGCAAATATACATTTTCATCCGTCAACACCATCACTTCAATTATTTTCCTGCCCAGCACACGTATTTAGAGCTGTTGTCTTCAATATATACGGACTTACTTCATTTACGGGCATTGGCAACGAATGGATTGTCGCAACCATGGATCCTTCGAGAGATATTAAAATGAGATGCGGAAAAGTATGGAGGTCAACCGGAAGACAAGTATCTGACTCACTACGTTGTGGTGGGAAAGAGGATACAGAAAAGTAAGAAATATAGGAAGTGGATTGGGAAGTACCAACACATTCACACGCACACAGAAATGACGCAATCGTTGAGTGAGGCGCGCCACTCGCAGAAACATCAACAGCGTCTCATCGCTCTCCAGCGTTGAGGTCAATCATTCCCGCATTTCAAGAGTTATTTTTCAGAAAACGGCTCGTCGTTGAAGCGTGCTAACACTGCTAAGGAGCCTGTGTCTGGGAGCTGTCTGAGGGCACTGACATGCATGGAATATCTTCTATGGATTAGTAAGTGTCCTAATAGTCACACGCAGTACTGTATGGCACTCTGAAAAGACACCCCAAGCCGCTGCATCGTTGTAGAGAATATAATTCAAGCGCCACCATAGCTGCGACATAGCGAAAAAGCATCGCGTCTTTCAGTATACACTGCTTAGCAATGTCAATCATATATTCATTTCATACGTTCTGTGGTAGCTGTTATCTATAGCTGTTTTATCTTCTTACCCCTACAGATTAACCTATACGTACGTATGACTTGAGAGAACGATGCAAAACTTCTATTGGTAATATGCGAGTGGCTTGTGTTGCATAAGACCACCGATTCTGGGATATTGTGCTTTGATTCATCACATAAGCATTGAACACTGCTGCCCGCACCAGTGTCCCGAAACCTCACCATTATTTCTATTGTACGGCTGCGGACACCAGTGATACGGTTCTCTCGTGCCGATTGAATCCTGCCGGTTGTCGCCTGTTTCTATACAGTCACTCATTTAATGAACAATGACAAAAGTTCGCCCGTATGCTCGACATTGCCGCCCAAACAGCATTAGGAACTAAACAGCGTCGATCATGTCACTAAACATTTATCTTAGCGAATTCATGCAATATAACGTAGACGTAAGGGAACGAACGCAAAGACGGGCGGAATCGCGCATTACACCGGTCGCCTTCCTACCGCTTCTCTTTGTTGCAGTGTTCTTGCATAAATTGGCTAACATCTGAGCTTCGAACCGCTGCCCACCACTTTGCCATATACTTTTTCGTGAGACTTGATGACGCCTATAGGCACTATTAGCCTTCTGTCCACATTCCCTCCTGAACTGGCCACAAATCCAACGAAGTTGTTACGCCATCACAAATTGATTACGTGGTCGAAGACGCATCGCAATCTTCCGATCTCCCTGTGCACAGGCTACCGTATTGCTCCGTGCTCGCAAGTCTCATTGCGGTGTGCTCACATCAGCTCACGAGGTTGACCTTTCTTTTTTAACGGGTGTTATTGTGAGGAAGATCGGCATGCTAGGAAGCGCCGTCGCCATTACGCGATTCACACCCATCCCCCTCGCTGGCTAGGCCCTATCAGCGATTGGTACAGTTGTTCGTGTTGCTGAACGACCCGAATAGGCCTCCTATGCGTTATGTAAGTATACTCTTACTCTGAATATGCGGTTAGCAGGTTTCCATTTGCAAGAGTAAACCCCACAAAGAAAGTGAGATCTCAGCGGGTGTTAAGAAAAAATATTTCACTTGCTTTACTGTGCTGAGCAAAACATAGAAAACACCTTCAACAGGCGCAAAATTAAGCTCAACGTGAGAGCACGACACTACATTTGTCATCAAAACTAGCTGCACAACACAAGTTGCGCAGAGCTGAAGTGGGCCGCCACGCTTTTGTCGCAAAAAGTATACGTACCTTTCAGTCGGGGTCAAAATAATTAGGCAAATACAGCCGCCACCGAGAGCATGAGCCTTAGATATATCCTATAAAAAAGCACTGTTTGGTGCAGTACACTGCAACCACCGAAGAAATTGATAATACAATGACGGGTAAAAAAAATAAATGACATGTCAGCATTGCATGCCTTTTAAACCCAGCTAACGATGACAGTAACTTCGAGAAAAAAATTTTTGTAATTTTAACATTCTGATCGTACGCGATGACGGTTTTCTCGTTTCATATGTATTTATGCCCACACAAGAGCACGATCATATGATTTTGTTGCTAAAAATCAAATATTGTTTATTCCTATGCACTGACTTTTAATGCAAAACTTTCCCACTGTTTCTTTTTTCTGAAATTGCCGGCTGTCACTTCCGGATGACACGCGTTGAATTCAACTTCGTGAAAACAGTCGCAAAACAAAGAATAAATGTTTTCGTGAATTTGTTGACCCCAAACAAAAAACCACGGGAGGTAAGTGGGTAATTTATGTTACGTTTTTTATTTATTTTATTGCTTTTGTCTTGCACACTGCTCTCCACTGCAATGTACTACTAATCGGAGAGTAGAGTAAATAAATATGCAGAGAGTATAAGAAACGCTCGAAGGTCTTCATTTTAGCACTGCGATGACGGAATACGTTAATAATTGATATGAATTATTTGATTCATATGTGGGGTTTAACATGCCAAAACCACCACATGATTATGAAAGACGCCGTAGTGGAACGCTCCGGAAATTTTAACCACCTGGGGAACGGAATACATTATGCTTACACCATTAGAAGCAAGTGCTTTCGAGCGTGCGCAGCGTAGCTATTCTTTCTTAGTTTAAAATATCGAAAAGCACTAATGCTCGCGTCAGAAAATGAAACGCCTGCACGTTTGTGCACCACGCCAGCCGCAAGAACGTGAGTTCCGTTTCTTCTTTAAGATATTTTAAATATTCTCTGCACTAAGCGAAAATGTGGTGAACGGAAGAATGTATAGCTAACGCGAGGTAGCAGCTGCAAACAACAGCCATGCACGCAATCCCTCTAGATAAGTTTATTTTTCCTTTAGACTGGTACTCAGTGAGTGGCTCAGCTCCGGGTAACTAGAAGGGCATGTTCATGGGTGCACGCTAGGAGTGGTTCACTAGGTTTATTCATGCTTATGCGTTTAGTGCTTCATGGTGATCTATGGGAGGTATGGGCAAAGGCTTTAAATATGCACCTACGCAGCGCAACTTAGTGCGAAGTGAAGACTTGAATATATATATCCTGTAAAATTTGCATAAGAGAGCAGTAGTAAGTGTAGTGAAAAAATAATTGGAAGGAGTGTACTCGCTCTCGTAGCAAACTACAACTACCAAATCTCTACATGTTTCTGAGGGGTTATTACGACAGCATGAATAATGTGAGAGTGACTACAAATTAGACATTTACTTTCGCTTGTTTTTCCAGCAGTGCGCTTAAGAAATATCTGAACAGTGGCTTAGTATTGGAGCAATCCGCCCTGTGCACCACTCCCAAAAAAGCCAAATGATATAAAGAAGCTTTTTTTCTGGGCTTTTTCACGTTATTTTGTTTTTTTATATTCTGCGCATACAAATGATCGGCTTGGCAATTACTAATACCTCTATTAAGACACTTTGACACGTAAGCTGCAAATGTAAGCCGATCACTGTGATGATGTACTAACGCAGGCCTATTGTTGAAGATAGTAAGTTCTGCCGGCTACATAATTAGGGGGGCTTTTATTCCCACAGCGTGCCTGCCTAAGCCGATCGCATTAGCCTCCCATTCGGCGGAGGTTGTAATCTCTTCTAAAGATTTATATTTAATCAGCGCATTAGGCGCTTTTCATAAGTATTTTCTGCATGCACTCTGCGTTAGAAGCTGTTGCTCTGAACGCATCATCCCGGCCAAACTATTGAGGCTGCCGCCGACTATACCACGCTATGCAAATTAAAAGGGTCTTCTGATCATGTCGTCTAAAGCGAAATTTAGTGACATAATACTAAGTAAAATCATTATAGTTTATATTGCTAAGCTCCTGAACCTTCTTTTCTTCCTCTTTCGTCGTTACAACAGTCAAGATAGGGGCAGTGGGCCGTCAATACTGTTCACTTTCAGCGCGCTACAAGGAAGAAGTTGATTGGTTTAATTTCTTCCTACAAAATACCCTATGCTTTGAGAGAGTCGTTCCATAATAATGTACTAGGGAAAAAGAACAAAACGAATGCTTTCAGGGTGTGTTGCCGTTCTCGTATATCCCTTCCAGTTTAATACGTTGCCTCATCATAATAAATTGTTGTACAATGGCGGCTTCAGGACTACTGTCGATAGCGTCGGCCATGGTGTAGCGTTTGAAGTATATGATCAAGTTCAGTTACGAAGTTTCAGATTAAGGCCAGAAATTCTAGCGACCTCCACGATGGTCACCCCGTGTTTTACTATAAGACAGTGACGTTTTATTCGATACAACACTGGTGTAACACGAAAATAAATCGCGTGCACAGCCACAAGCGCTGCAGAAACTGTTCATTCCTTTCCTCACTATGACAAATTTATTTACGAACAAAGCTTCTGCTAATAACACTGATCGCATGTCCCTATAGAGCTGTCCAGCTAGTGTATTCGTGTTACGGTATTGCTGTCTCAGTGTCGCGAGGTAATTTCATTACTCGTGCGTTCAAATGATGAGTTGAACCACCGTACTGAGCAGTTAAAATACATGCATGAAGTCGCATAGCACAGTCGGTGCATAAATGTATTAGTCGAAGTTGCGTTGCGGGCCCCGCCGTGGTGGTCTAGTGACTTAGGTACTCGGCTGCCGACCCACACGTCACGGGATCGAATCCCGGCTGTGCCGATTGCATACTCTATGGAGGTGAAAGATGTTTAGGCTCATGTTCTCAGATTTGGGTGCACGTCAAAGAACCCCAGGTTGTCGAAATTCGCGGAGCCCTCCACTACGGCGCTTCTCATAATCATATGGTGCTTTTGGGACAACAAACCGCACATATTAATCAATGGAAGTTGTGTAGCGCACTTCACCTATGAACTTCACCAAGAACAAAATTTGCGCGAACGCTGTCTGTGGTTGGTAGCAGCCAGAAATTATATATATATATATATATATATATATATATATATATATATATATATATATATATATATATATCGCGTCGTGAAAACTCAACTTATATTGACATCTGTGGCAAGTATACTCTATAGAGTCGCAGCTTTTATTATTATTGTTGTGTTCTCGGTGCGAATTTCGGTGCGTCGGTTCGCTTCGCGGCACTGCTGACGGTAATTTAAGCAAGACATCTTCATAATAGTATACAAGCATTTTTTGTTCTAAATTAGAGTATTGTGCCAGTGTTTGTAGTCCGGTATAGAAACTCATTAGCAGGGACGGGATTTACGCTAGAATAAGCAGCATTGGCTCAAATAACGCCCGAAAATCCTCACGAGCAGATGAGCGTACTCGTAGGACTCTGGCTGCGGGTATTAAGTAGCGCCAATGTCAGCCTCATTTTCCAACGTCGCAATCAGCGTGCTGTTTTAGGATGAAGCTCAAAACGGTCACGTAAAACTTTGTCGTTGCGTCCTTCAATGATTATCCCTATAATTTCGGGAAAAGGCAGGTTCGTCGGTGCTACACGCATTCGTGACGTCCACAAAACGAGTGGAGAAGCGAACGCTGACTACGCACGACGGTCCAGCCGCACAACGACGATAAGTGATGCGGGAAACGATGGGATGGCTAGCGGCCGTCGTTTGTCGCTCCAGCAGACGCTCTCCGAGTCCTCGTCTTCAAGCCTCTTCTCTATCAGAAGAGATGAAATTGTTCGAACTAGGCTGCCTGGTAGATTCACAGAGAGATCAACGTCAGAAATTGCTCTGGAGAAGTCTCATTTTGTCAGTAAAAGCTGAAATGAGGCGCATCTAAATTTACTTGCTTCGTTCATGCATTTTTCACTTCTTATAACTTTAGCACTTATGCATGTAACGCAGACATGATCTTTATGAGAATCCCGGAATAATATACCTTATACTAGATCAATTTTGTACAAATAAAATCCATCTTTTCTAGAGCTTTCAGCCAGCCGCTTCAGCATTTATTTTTTGCAGAAATATGTAAAGACCAACGTCTTAATTATACCAAACATCATCATGATGCGTAGTGGACTATTGCGCTGTAGTTTAAGCATTACCGGAACTTGCAGATTGCGTGTAGTAAAAGCCGAAGCACACAACAGCGTCGACAGCCGCATGCTCCACTGCTCAATACACAAATATGACTTTATTCGTACATGCACATGGTTTTCAACACGCACAATGATCCCCTTCTACAAGAAATGAAATCCACATGATATACAGAAGTGACGCCTTGTGAAATTTTAGATAAAAGTAGACAACTGCCTGATGCCAAACACAAGCGACCTAAACGCGAGGTAGAGCTCTGGACGCGCATAAAATTATGCACTTACTAAAGTTATCTTAAAGAAATTACACTTCTTGTGACCCTGAATAGCGTACACTATCAGCGTCTCAAAGGTATAATGTATCTGGATGCAATAAATTTCTCCTTGACCTAAATATGCAACGGCGCAATGGTATTAGATAAGGAAAGACACCATAGTAGTTAGTTATTTTAGATACAGGCCCATGTGGGTTAGACAAGTCTGTCTTTGTTTTATGCCGATATAGTCAATCTTGCTGAATGTGGCGCCTACATGGCAATGTATATACCAACTTGATGATGATAAGTGGAGCCCGAATGCTCCCTTAGCGTGGCTAAGCTTGATTCCATCACATGATTGTTAACGATTTATAAGTGTTAGCCACTTCCATATTTTATGTACTCTCTATTGCCTGTGGGTGCGCTCAACTAGGGCGAGCTCCATTGATTATCTTAGCACGTGCCGGTGCATACACCCGGTGGATAAAGTGGCGATCATTCAGAACCCGTTCGTTCTTTTTTGCTGGGCGTTATGTCTTCAATAATTGCAGTGGCACGGAGAGTAGAAGCAGTGCTCTGTTCGTACGCGTACAGGTATTGCTTGAACGTATGATAAACTTAAAAGCATCTATTGGCTAATGCTTGAAACAAGATGCTAATGTATACCGTGTCGCAGCAAGTATAAGCAGCATGATATATTACTGCAGCGATGTATAAAACAGTTTGTAGATTAGTGTTCACGTGACTAGAAAGAGAGATGCAGCTTTTATTTACGGTTTGCATTTTTTCGTGATACAGGTTGCACATGCTCTGTAAAAAACTAATTTGTATTCAAAACGACAATGGAAGCGCAATATTTCATTTAGGTTCGTGCTAGAGATAAAAAAAGCACTCGTTCCTCTGCTTTACTTGCTATATCTTGATCCAAACAAAACAAAACAAGTTTTCTTACTGCTAGACAAATTTATCTTAGGTGAGTAATTGCTGCCTCCTATTAGAAGGGTCACATCGTATTATACACAGTATATGCTAGAAAACAAGCAAAAATCGTTGGAAATTGTGGCTTTGGCACTGAGAAATTCGAATAAGGCCTGGGAGCCGTTGTGCAAGGTAACACGTGCCTGTCTGCAGTTGAAGTCCTCGTGTGAGCGCTTGTTGTTCATCTTCCTAAGGGAACGTGATACTGGAACACGTGTGAATGCGTTCATAAGTGAAGGAAACCCGCGAAGAAAAAAAAAGAAAAATGAAACCAAGTCTCGTAAACGAAAAGCGAAGTGTCATTAGTGCTGCGCATTGTTTCAATGTCTCCAAACGTATGGCAACGTTAAATTCTTTACGGAGTCCCCCGCACTGACCACCCGAATAGAGTGTCCATAATATCTGAAAGAATGTCAACAAAATAAACCTTAAAAGAGGAGTTGTTTGGGTAGCGTAGAGTATATTCTATACCGGAGTACAAATTTATCACTCACAGAAAGTAGCAAACTTAGAGTCACGTCAATTAAAGAATAATAATGAGGTAATAACAGTGTGCGGCAATACAAGCCACTTTGCCCTAAGTGAACATACGCAATTGATGATAGGTGGCTTCCGGGTGCCCAAACACAGGTCTACGTAACACTCGTGCATTAGATAATTAACATAAATTAAGACCTGTTTACACTGTTCAAAAGACATAGCTTGGCTTCCAGTTTTTAGGAGGTCGGTTTGTGTGGTTTTGGCCCATATTCCACCGTTTGCTCATCACTTGTTAAAGAGCGTACCTTGGTACATCGTTTCGCTACAGAACGTGGGAAATAATAGCATCACTACATTCGCTTCGAATGGCGCTCGCATGAGAATAGCCCTCGTTTCCCACGAGTGGTGGCGCTCGCTGCGCACCTCCTTCGCATTTCTTCGCACCACAGTTTGAGATAAATATTTATTTTTCTTACACCTTGCTTCGCACCTTATGTCACTGAATCTTTGGGCGCGTTTCGACACGTCATCAGATGCTATTCTGGAGTTGGTGGAAGCGCGATATACGCTGGCATGATTTCTAAATAGTGACAGTGCACTTAAGTGAACAACCTGGTTCACCTGGTTCAGAGAATTGTACGTGCATACAGAAACTATTGAAAACGACCAAGGTTTACTCTAAATCACACACAATTCAATTAAATGTTAAAAATGTATAGGCTAGCGTCAGTAAAGGCCCCTGAATCGAACGTTCAGGGGACATCAACTATACTTCGATGTGATGACACAGTACTTCTAAGAAGAGGCAGCGAATGCGCTACAACACTACAAGAATTCAGATTGTTCTTGCTCTGTTGAGTATTTTAGTTCCAGCCAGGCAAAACTACGTGGCATTGTGCCGGATTTCTGCGGATGCCAGCTAGATAAATGAGAATGATTTAGAAGGCAAATAATGAAAATGAACAAATGCTCACTAAATTGGGGACATTTCAAACAAGGTACGCGTGCAAAGAATCATTGGGACATGCTTTTATTAAGGAAATGAATAAACAGTACCAAATACATGAAAGAGCTAAGCGACAAGATGTAATTTGCGAGTAAACGATTGTAACACTCTAAAAATACTTTTTGTTCATTTCTCTTTCTTGTGAGTTTTCTCACAGTTCAGCACTCAAAAGGGGAAAAATCATGATATGGGTGAAAACTGGGGCAAATTAGCCGCGCCTTAGCAGGCGAAGTTAATGTCAGACGTGTGTATAACAACGGTTGGAAACATATTGGCATTATCAGTCACCATTTAACGCTTTGAAGGCACTCCTACGTTGATTGTTTTACACATATGCAGAAAAATGTTGGAATTTTATACCACCATAAAGCATAAGTAAATGAACAAATACGGAACATCGATATTCCGAAATGTCAACAGTGCATTATCGCAAAATGGGAAACACGTGAAAGCAACTGCAAGTGGCATATCAGTGCAGAAGCTCTATATGGTTGCAAAACAACTGAAGAGTAGATGTGTGATGGCGTGGTATTGCCTCAACGGAATTACCGATCGCACTTTTAGTTTTACAAAAAGTCCAGGTGCTCTAAGCTGTCATGCGTCGGCTGAATGTTCTCCGCCTTCTATATATTGCAGAAATATAGAAATGGAGGCTGGCTGTTGACCGTTGCTGCATTTGCGAGAACTGGGAGAAATAGCGAAACAAAACAGACGTAACAGCAAGAAGCTGACAACAACAGAACCCTCTTGTGCTCAGCGCCTTCAGACACGTGTTTGCTTAGGAATTTTCTGTTTGCGCAGAACGCACGGTTCACACCACCAATCGGTAAGCAACGCCCAAGAAGAAAGGGCACCTGCTCCTGACAGCCAGGGCAAAGAACACGTTTCGGTGGGACATTCCATATAAATCACCACGTGGCCGTCTCGGTGAAGAAGGGATTCTGGAAAATACGGTACTCTATACGTGGATGATCGTGGGCCCGAAAAATGAGAGGCGAACGTACAAGCAATATAAGTTGTACACTGTTATCGGTAAGAAAGATGTCGACCGTCCAGTTTTCACCTCATCAGTAAATTATGGTGGTCTTTTATACCTGCAGTATCGAATATGCCAGCGTTATCGCTGGTGGCCAGGTCAGATCGAGAAGATCGAGAACTTTCGCGAAATGTTCCCAGAAAGTTGACTGTGGTTTCCACAATTGGTGTTATTGTCACGTATCTGTTATATAAATATACAAGAAGAGGTACGTTTACAAATATTGTCACTGCCAATACGGCGCAGGGTGTTATTTGCTGGTGTCGCAAAACGTGCCCCTCAAGCAACTGCTCTAAAGCATTTTTGAAGCGCGATGGCTAGAAAGAAAAATGAAACAAAGTGTGCTGGAATTATATAGAGATATATTGTTCGGCGAAACAATGAGGATATGAATTATTACTGGAATCACACACCTTACCAAAAACTGTCACACAGGCTCAAACCAGGTAACTGCACCAATGTGAAAAGACGTGCGTTAAACACGGACAAGCAAATGCGAAAAAAATAGATTCACCGATGCTTACAATACATGTTCAACGTGTATCCTGAGCGCGGCTTCGAGTGGGGCTGTGGTGGTGGACCTAAACACGAGTAAAGGTTTCATAGTGTACACCAACGCAAAGCACCTTGTGGTCAATATTCCTGTAGCTGTTCACTGTTTTAGTAGGTTTGCCGGGCAATTTATTACAGCCGAGGAATAAAATGTTATCTTTTCAACCGCAGCGTTGACCACAAGGATTGTCATTATGACCACAAGAGCGCAGATTTCTACGAACATTATTCAGTCATTCCACTTAAGACAACACATCCGGGTATCCACTCTAACATGTATGGACCTCGAACGTGACAAAAGAGTGGAAATGCCTGAAAAATGCAGCAGTATTCGCGAAAAGAAAAGACACCTATACGTTTGTACTTTCAAACCAGCAGAAAAATCTGCAAAAGCTTCCTTCATGAGAAAGCTTCAAGCTTTTCAGAATACTTGCCTTTCTTAGTACCACCTCTAAATGTCGTGCAAATGAGAAAAAAAGAGTGTCATGTAATTGTACGAATGCAAAAGCAACCGGATGATCAGTACCTAAAGGGAGCTCGTTTTCTTGGATGCCTTCGAAAATTGCCTGGCCTGTCGTGAACCTATTTACACTATTTCGATAGAGAAAATTGTTTGCGAACGTTCTAGAAGCAATCTCCAGTGGGTAATTGCCAAAAGCTTCAAAAAAAAAGGGGGGGGTGGAGCACTTCATGCGGGCTTTCTCGAAAGTCCTGGCAGTGTTTTTCTTTTACATTTCTGTGTACCTGTAATAATGAGGTCATCTGTATCCGCAATCGAAAAAGGAAATATTCGTAGATGGAGAAGTCACCTGGTGAAACAATTATACAACACGGAGTTGTTTTAGGAACGAAGGCTTGCTTCTTCAAAAAGCTCCAACTTTAGGCTTTCGAATTAACAAACTTTTAGGCTTGCTTTTTTTTCTTTCTGTTATTTTTTCTTCTCACGTTCATATGTTATTGGCCCTTAAAGCTACCTCATTTGCTAGGTAGTCAAGCAAGCGAAAAGTTCGTTAACAACCTGGCCTTTCCTCTTCATCTCTCTCTCTCTCTGTCTCTCTCTTTATTAACTGCTGTTGTTTTTCTAGCTCAAGATTTAGGAAATACTTTAATGTGCAACATTCTTTTTCACATTCATTCCTTACGAGAAAACGTCGCAAAATCTTGCTGTATACTAAATTGAAAACTTTGAGAGAGAAAACAACCTATCTTTTGTGAGGTTATTCGGGAAGGGCTCCCTAGTGTCAGGTATGTAGCCTAATTCTTGCCAAACGGGTGTGCATTAAAGTGAACTGTGGTTCTTTTATAATAAAACGGCATGCCACTCAGAGATGAGCGATAATAATCATAAAAGAAAGACAGAGATAGCAATCAAGGCTGAGCCCGGTAGGCTACCCTTTACTGGGTGGAGGGAAAGAGGCAAGGAAAAGTAGAAAGGAAAAAAAACACTGCAGACATGAACGCTACTGCAGTTTCGCGCCTGACATCAAAGATGGTAACATCAGTTCCGCTGCTGAAGTCACAGCAGTGCATTCGTTCATTTGCGCAAATTGTATGCGCAGTCCCATACTCCCGAAAGCATGTCGACGGTGAAGCTGTAGGAGTGATGCTGGTGTTTCCAAGCAATAGACTTCTGTAAGTTTGCAGGAAGTGGCCTGACGGATGGAGATACACAAGTTGTCGGTATGGTCAACACCCTAATCAGTGCTATTCACTTGCTGCTGAGCAAGATGCAGACGCCGATAGCTCGGAGTGTGTTGCAACTACTGGACACTCAGACATGGTTGGGATGGTGGGTTATGAGATGCAAAAAGAGCAGCAGGGGCACACTAATTTAGTTTCCAAGGAAGGAATCGTAGTTGACATGTCATGTCGGCAAATTTAGAGGCATCAGTCCTTTATTTTGCAGCCACAGAAGCAGAACAATAAAACAGCAAGAACGATCAGCGCGAACATAGAAGTGCGAAGTTCTGTATTGTAAGTATTTCTAGTGTTTGTTTTTTACGCTGGGTTCAAATAAGTGCAGAGAATAACTCAAATATCTGACAGTAGCTGGTGTGGACATTTTCAGAAAATACCCGCAGATTAGGCTTCAATTGCTTTTAGGAGCCACTAATGCAACATTGAAGTTGCATCTTGGTTTTTCTATTAGCTCTAAAATAAAGGGCAACTAGTTATCACAGTTATATAATGATATATAATGACGTGCCCTTCACATGGGAAAGTGAACACACAAAGCTTTTGACGAATTAAGAAAACGACTACAGTGTTCACCAATACTTGCCCATTTTGATGAGACAGCTGACACTGAAGTCCATACCGATGCCAGCAATGTCGGCCTCGGCGCCATCCTTGTCCAGTGGCAAAATGGTCAAGAGAAAGTGTTAGCCTATGCCAGCCGCAAACTATCAAAAGCTGAGGCTAACTACTCTGCAACTGAAAAAGAGTGCCTCGCAGTCATCTGGGCAATAAACAAGTTTCGACCCTACCTTTATGGTAGACCGTTCAGAGCTGTCAGTGACCACCATGCTCTATGCTGGCTGGCAAATCTCAAGGACCCGTCAGGTCGACTAGCAACATGGAGCCTCAGGCTGCAGGAGTACGACATTACGGTCGTGTACAAATCTGGAAGGAAACACAGTGATGCCGACTGCCTGTCACGCTCTACCGTCGATCCAAGTGTAGCTGAAGAGGAAGACTTCCCGTTTCTAGGCGTTGTCGACGCATCCGAAATAGCTCAACTACAACGAGATGACCCGGATTTGCTGGTGCTGATACAACACCTGCAGGGTCCCGACGTTCAAGTCCCTCGCATATTCTCCAGAGGGCTCTCCACGTTCTGCCTTCGAGGAAGTGTCCTTTACCGGAGAAACTTCGAACCTAATGGTGAAACGTTTTTACTAGTCGTGCCCACAGCCATGCGAGAGGAAATTCTGCACGCATGCCACGACGAGCCAACATCTGGACACATGGGTGTGAGCCGAACATTCCCCAGGATTCGTCTGAAATACTATTGGCCTAAGTTGCTCGCATCAGTGCAGCGCTACGTGAAACTTGTCAATGTCAAAGGCGCAAAACTCCACCCGTAAAACCAGCCGGCCTTCTCCAGCCAACAGACCCTCCAGATGCCCCATTCCAACAAGTCGGCATGAACTTCCTAGGACCTTTCCCGACATCGTGTGCAGGCAAGAAATGGATAGTCGTAGCCACAGACTATCTGACCCGTTATGCTGAGACTGACTCTCTGTACAGTGCGACAGCTGCCGAAGCCGCAAAGTTCTTTGTGAACAACATAGTGGTCAGACATGGTGCGCCCATCGTCGTTATTACGGATCGGGGCACCGCATTTACTGCAGACCTAATGCAATGCCTGATGCACATGACAAATACTGATCACAAAAAAACAACGGCGTGTCACTCTAAGTCAAATGGCTTAACCGAACGCCTCAACCGAACTCTGACCGACATGCTATCAATGTATGTCGATGTTGAACATAAACAGTGGGATGAAAAATTACCCTACGTAACATTCGCATATAATACAGCCGCTCAAGAAACAACCCACGTTGCTCCTTTCGAACTAGTATTCGGCCGAAGAGTGACCAACCCGCTGGATGCCATGTTACCACTACAGGACGAAAGCAGCTATCCACCTGACTTAGATGACTTCTTGAAAGAGCCGAAGAAGCACGGCAAATGGCAAGATACCGAATACGCCACCAACAGCACGTCGATTCTAGTCGGTACAACAAGCGACTTAGTGCCGCACTTTATCATCCCGGTGACAAAGTGTAGATAGAGTGGGCTCGGCAACACGTCAAGGATGGCGGACGCTTACCTGCGACGCCTGTTTTTCGTGCAGATGGTCGCCTGGTTGTGTTTCGCGCCAGCCTCCTGCACGGGGCCTCACGGTACCGACGGAGGCCTGGTCCGGCTGCACCCTCGGCCGCTACGCCCAATCGACTTGCCACTGCCGCCCTTCACAGAAATTCACACGGATGATACGCAATGTACCGCCAAACCGCCACCTGATCTGCCCCGCTTCGCCCCCTCCCGGATGTCACGTGCCAACCACGTCACCAATTCGACGCCGCCAATTCACCGCCAAGATAAAAGCCCGAACATCACCCATGGTCCCACCAGTGGGCTCGGCAACACGTCAAGGATGGCGGACGCTTACCTGCGACGCCTGTTTTTCGTGCAGATGGTCGCCTGGTTGTGTTTCGCGCCAGCCTCCTGCACGGGGCCTCACGGTACCGACGGAGGCCTGGTCCGGCTGCACCCTCGGCCGCTACGCCCGATCGACTTGCCGCTGCCGCCCTTCACAGAAATTCACACGGATGATGCGCAATGTACCGCCAAACTGCCACCTGATCTGCCCCGCTTCGCCCCCTCCCGGATGTCACGTGCCAACCACGTCACCGATTCGGCGCCGCCAATTCACCGCCAAGATAAAAGCCCGAACATCACCCATGGTCCCACCAGTGGGCTCGGCAACACGTCAAGGATGGCGGACGCTTACCTGCGACGCCTGTTTTTCGTGCAGGTAACTAACCGTTACTCCATATTCGTCAAACCAACACGGTACTATGCATTGATAGTGTTGCGGAGCCCACGGTATTGTATTGCTGCCTTGTGTCAATACTGCTACTGTTTTCTAAATTTGCTACTTCTTTCCGGCGATATAGAAGAAAATCCAGGTCCTACTACGCGTTCCGCTTCCAGCGAAATTCCTGGTGATATCTTGGCAGCACTCGATGAAATTAGATTAAACCAAGACAACCTTATGAAAGAAATGAAAGCCATACAAACTACACTGTCCCAGAATGTTAAAACGTTTGACGATATTAATCAACGGCTTGCTAAAATAGAAAAAGAATGTACCGCCGTAGGCACACTTCAGGCAGACTTTGAGGTCATCCGCTCAGTTACTGTCGAAAATTCCGAACAAATATCGCAACTAACCTGCAGTCTTGACGATTCAAATGATCACGCCCGGCGAAAGAATCTCATATTTTATGGACACACTGATTCGGATCGCGAAACCTGGGCCCAGTCCGAGGAACTAATCATAAATCTCTGCAAAAATACGCTCAAAGTAACGCTCAACCCACGTGATATTGACCGCGCACATCGACTTGGATCTTTCCATTCTAACAAAAATAGACCGATCATTGTGAAGTTCACGCATTTCAAAGATAAAGACCGTATTCTTTCTAACGCAAATAAGCTGAAAAATACCACGTATAGCATTTCGCAAGATTACTCGCCTAACACCCGCTTGATACACAAGCAGCTGATTGCGTTTGGCAAAGCCCAATCCCGACCCTATAAACTTGCATACCGAAAATTAACCATCGATAAGGTCACCTACATTCTTGATCCGACTACGCAAACGGTAGTCCCACGTGCCCCGTAGCTATCTGCTAAAGTCCGTACCGAGTCTAATGTAAACCTTATTTCGCTCATCTATACTAATATTAGGAGTCTACTGCCCAAACGCGATGCCTTACACAGCCTAATTCAAGCAAGTGACTGTAACTTAGTTCTCCTAACCGAAACGTGGCTTAATGCATCTATCTTGGACTCTGAATTGCTTCCTCTGTTCAACAACTTCGATATTTTCCGTTGCGATCGCAAAAACAAGCGGGGCGGTGGAGTGTTAATCGCCGCTCACCATAGTTTACAATGCTGCGCTGTTGATATTCCTTCGAGTCTTGAAGTAGTCTTTATTCTCTGCAAAGCTGCCGTTCCACCCGTTGTCATTGGCATCTGCTATCGCCCCACTGATTCCGATCCTTCTTTCGTTGGTGAGCTTCATGATGCTCTACAACTATTAACGTCAGCGTCGGATAACGCCCCTATTCTCCTCCTTGGTGATTTTAACTTTCCGGTGATAACTTGGTCTGATCTAGCATTAGCAATGTCGAAAACGAACACTGAAAGTGACTTCATAGATACTTGCCTTACTTTCAACTTATCTCAAATGATTAGCTTTCCTACGCGAACGACTTTTAATTCATCAAGCTTACTGGATTTATTTCTCACGACCCAACCAGATAAAGTTTCGTCCGTTTCTAGTCCGAGCAGCTTCAGTGATCATGCCGTCATTCATGCCACTTTTCAATGCAACTTGCCTAATCCAAGAAAAGTAAAAAAGACGATAACCCTATACAACAAAGCAAATTATCAAGGAATGAATGATGAACTAGCTTCCTTATCCGATTGGTTCCTCGTGAATTTTTCCAAACCTTCTGTTGACGAGAACTGGGAGCTCTTCAATAACAAAATGCAGCAATTAATAAACATGTACATCCCCACAGTTACCATCACAGAACGGCCTACTTCGCCATGGTACAATAATACTTTGAAACGACTTAGCAACAAAAAGAAAAGAAAATTTCGGTCAGCCAAAAAATCAAAATCCAGTAACGCTTGGGAAAAATATCGTGAAACTGAAAAACTTTACGCATCCATGATCTCGGACGCTAAGCGGACGTTCTTCTCGTCAACCCTACCAGACATGCTACGAAAAAACCCCAAAAAGTTCTGGAACACTATCAACCCAACCCATGCTAAACCCATTTCTTTACTAGATGAAGATAATATTCCCATCCCGGAGTTCAAGGTCGCCGAAACACTAAACTCCACGTTTTGCTCAGTGTTTACTGATGAACCTGACGATGCATTTTCATGTGTTCCCGATGTATCTCCATGTGTGCCGTCCCATGATTGTCCTGCTATGCCCAGTGTCATTTTCGAACCAAATGGCATCATACAAGTCATTGATTCCTTAAAAGTGACGTCATCAGCTGGTATTGATTGTATAAATTCTAAAGTTCTAAAAAATACCAAACATCTCTGTGCTGTCATATTGTCGCACATCTTTCAGCAATCACTGTCATCTGGAGTGGTGCCACGGGACTGGAAGGTTGGCAAGGTCATTCCGATACCCAAAAAAGGTCCGTCATCCTCACCTTCAAACTACCGGCCCATATCACTAACATGCGTGTGCTGTAAAATAATGGAACATATAATTTATTCTCAAACAGTCAAATTCCTGATCTCTGTAAACTTTTTCCACCCCAGTCAGCACGGATTTCAGAAAGGCCTCTCCTGTGACACACAACTAGCGCTCTTTATTAACGACATCAGCTCAAGTATAGATCAGAATGTTCCTGTAGATGCCCTTTTCCTAGATTTTGAAAAAGTTTTCGATAAAGTACCCCATAAACGCCTTTCTTTAAAACTTTCCCGCTTAAACATTGACCCAGCAGTTTTAGAATGGATACGAAATTTTTTGTCAAACCGGGAACAATTCGTTTACTCCAACCAGACATCATCTACCACGCGTCCTGTCCTTTCAGGTGTACCTCAGGGTACGGTGCTCGGTCCCGTCCTATTTTTAATTTATGTTAACGACCTACCTAGCAATATATCGTCCCAAATCCGTCTATTCGCTGACGATTGCGTGATTTATCGTCCTATTACCTGCCCTAATGACTCCCAGATCCTTCAAAATGATCTAATAACTATAGAAACCTGGTGCAAAAAATGGCTCATGACTTTGAACATTAGGAAAACCTCCGTCATCTCTTTTCATCGCAGGAAATCTCACCCGGCTACTTCATACTTTTTTCTGGTTGCGAAATATCCCTGGTGAATTCCTACAAATATTTAGGTATAAACATTACGCCAGATCTTACTTGGTCCTCCCACATAACAAACATTTCTAACGAAGCAAACAAAGTCCTTGGTTACCTAAGAAGAAATTTACGACTTGCTCCCCCTTCTGTTAAACTTTTAGCATATCAAACACTAGTTCGTCCGAAGCTTGAATACGCTTGCGCCGTCTGGGATCCCCACCAACCTAATCTATCCAAAACATTAGAATCTGTCCAAAATAGAGCATCTAGGTTTATATATTCCGATTACTCGCGCCACACAAGCGTTACTAACTTAAAGATTAAAGCCCATCTTCCCAGCCTTGAACTGCGACGCAAAGTCGCTAGATTAGCTCTGTTTCATAAATTTTTTCACTCACTGTCCGACGCATCTGTTATCATGCCCGCGCATCGCATATCTTCCCGCACTAACCACAACAACTCAGTTTACCCTGCGCATGCCCGTACAACTGCTCACCTTCGGTCATTCTTCGTTCAGACAGCAAAGGATTGGAATGACCTTCCGTCCCACGTCGTGCGCCACTCCAGCCCCATTCTTTTCAAAGCGCACATGGAAGAAACCCTGTATTGCCCACCCCTCATGTAACACCCCTCCCTGGGGTTTTTGAGGTATAATAAATAAATAAAATATGGATACCAGTGCGCCGCCACGGACTCTCTAAAAAGCTTCTTTGCCGATACTTCGGCCCTTATGAAGTACTCAACCGTATCAGCAACGTCACTTATTTAGTCAGAATCGCTGTACACGTGAGTTCAAGACGCCGCAATCCCACGGAAGTGGTACACGTAGTCCGCATGACAGCCTATCTTGACAGATCGTCGAAAAACGAGTGGGAGTGCGCATGTATCTTTTCACTGTCTTAAGCATCGGGACGATGCGTCTGAGGAGGGGGATAATGCCGCGACAGGTTGGCCACGTTCAAGTAGCCCGCCGCAATCAACGTGGCAAGGGCACAAGCAAGACCCGGCTGGCATGCGCCACGCGTTCGTGCGCTCCGGCAACGAGGAAGAGGAAGATAGTTGGATCTGTGCCAATTGCGTATAAGCTCATGTCACCTGGCAGTAATATTCTCGCCTTAGAAATAACCTTACCAGGCTGCATGCCTTTTTTCGTGGTGAATGCATACTTTCCTAAATGTGTAATAGATACTCGATGTTTAGACGCTGCAGTGACTTCTAGTTATCAAAATAAAATTCTAATCGGTGATTTCAATTCTCATCATACGTGCTGGGGTTTCCGAACTGATCAATGCGGTAAGAGATTGTGGGAGTGGACAGCGGATAATAACTTGTGTTGCCTGAATTCAAGAACACCCACTTACATTAATGATAGGTCTCGTTCAGCCTTAGATTTAAGCTTTGTGAGTTCATCACTCACTAGTTTGTCCTGGAGTGCGTGTGATTGTGCAATTAACAGCGATCATTTGCCAATATTATTCGAGATTGCTTGCCAAGTTATAATGTCAGGCTCTCAGACTCGGGTGTTTATTAATTACACCAAATTTAGGAAAGATTTAGAATCTGCTTTGGCAACTCATTCTGAAGAGCAAGAAGATACAAGCCATGAGACTAAGTGCACTGATCAAAATAACATATAAAAAAGCAGAATTCGTTGTGGAATCCGCAAAGAGCGCAACCCACAGTCCGTGGTGGAACTCGGACTGTGCCCGGGATTTCCGACGAAGAAAGGCAGCTTGGAAAAAACTTATGTATAACCAGTGCCCTCAAAACTGGTCTGATTACAAGTATCACGCTGCAATTTTCAAACGCACAGTCTCTTTAGCTAAGGAACAATATAATAGAAAACATTATGATCACCGTTCAAAAGCTTGTAACAAAAAGGCGCTGTTCAGGTTCATGAGATCACGTAAAATGATGCCATCTCAAAATAATATAGGGTTTGAGATTATGTCCTTGGAAGAAACAAAGAAATCCTTAGAAACCATGGCTAAAGGCCTGGAGTGTAGATTTACATCAACTAAGCCTTACGATCCACAAAAACCAGCGTCAACGATTGAAGTTACTGAAGTTACAGAGGAAGAGTTAGCACAAGTGATACAAGGTTTGCCCTCGTCAGCTCCTGGTCCGGATGGAATCACAACTGCTATGATAAAAGTACTATTCAAATTATCACCATGTGACCTACTAAACACTGTAAATTATTCGTTAAAATATGCCTGGATTCCGTATGAGTGGAAATTAGCTAAAATAGTGCCGATACAAAAAAGACAAGGATTCGGATATGTCATAGAAAACATTCGACCCATTTCTCTTACATCTAATATGGTGAAGCTCATCGAAAGAGTGCTCAATAAAAGAATTCTAGTATGAATGGAGCAAAATTCGATATTAAATCCAAATCAAATTGGCTTCAGAACAGATTGTTCAATCTGGTGCGCACACGCAGATTTAGAAAGCCGCATTCAGCTTGCTCGCAAAAAAAAGACAACATGCGGCACTAGTGACATTGGACATAGCTAAGGCATACGATAGTGTAGAACATTCAGTATTATTACATTTATTAGAGAGCCACAATCTCCCCAAATATATATTGGCGCGGGTGAGGGAATTTTTGAGAGGAAGAGAGTTCTATTGCTTTAAGGATGGTTGCGCATCGTCAAAGTGCAAACAAACACGTGGTGTCCCCCAAGGCGCTGTATTATCGCCAGTTCTATTTAACATCTTAATGAGCACTATACCGCATTGCCAGGACGTGAAGGTGTTTGTATATGCTGATGATATTGCATTTTTCACGGCACATAGTGACAAATATTCTTTATATCAAACGCTACAGAGATATGTCAATATGCCGGAGAGATGGCTAGATGCAGTCTGCATGCCCTTAAATGTAAATAAGAGTGCAGTATTGATATTCCCGTTATCCGATCCCAACTCAATTTCAATGTGTTATAAACAAGAGCCCATTCCACAGGTGGAATCTCTTAAATATTTGGGTGTAACTTATAATGCCAACCTAAACTGGACTCCTCACATAGAAAGTATGGCATCTAAAGCACAACGCGCCTTAGGAATTCCTCGTAGGCTGAGCAGCCACCGATATGGTCTACGCAAAAGCACAATGGTGATGATCTATAAAATGTACATGCGACCAATTCTTGAATTCGGGTGCGTATTGTTCTCAGGTGGCCCTGCCTATAAAATAAAGCCTCTGGTTATGCTGGAACGAGAAGCCTTGAGATTGTGTCTAGGACTTCTGAGGTTTGTAAGAAACAATGTTTTGTATCAGGAAGCACGATTACCTGCATTGCCTTGCCGTTTTCGTATCCTAACGGTTCAGACGTTTCTGAAATTTTATAGCTATGCGCCAAGACGATCTGAGTATGATTTTATAAATGACCCAGACAGCTTTTTTCTTGCCCATTGGCCACGCTTTCGAACACCTCAAATTGCTTTTGTCCAGAAACAACTAGATAGGCTAAATGTAAAAATTCGAGATGTGATTGCTGCGCAGGATACAAATCAAATTCTTAAGATTGAATTCGATAAGATTTTTCTCTCTAAGCCCAAATTACAATCCTATAGGGTCTTAAATAGCCCACTGCAGGATTATCTTGCACACGCGGAAACGAATAATATTATAGCCACAGATGCTTCAGTATTGGATGAAAAGACAGGTGTAGGTATATACTCACATTCGCTTGTCTGGTCTTTTTCATTAAGATTACCGGATTTCACCCCAGTTTTTTGAAGCTGAGCTGTTGGCAATAGTTCTAGCGCTGCGAAAGCTACCTTTGAATGCCGCTAATGCGATCATAATAACGGATTCCCTGTCAGTATGTACGTCGATTACGGCGTCAACAAAATCGATGGCCTTAAAGACGCTCCTTATGCTAGTTCCTCCACAGCTGCAGCTACTGAAATTACTATGGGTACCCGGTCATTGCGGCTTAGAAGTTAATGAAATCGCCGACTCTCTAGCACGAGCAGCATTGGAAGGGCCAGTACTATCAGTCCTTCCCGAAGTGGCCACTATAACGGCGACAAGACGCAGAAAGCTTGCGCTCAGTGCAGACGCTATGGAAGCAATATTGTCAACACCAGAATTTACTCACTTAAGATTTCCATGGAAAAGTCATTGGTGTCCTACAAAACAGTTGGAAACTATAATAACTAGATTTCGATGTCGTGTCCCCCCGTTAAATTCCTATTCACATAGGGCTGGTCTGGCGATATCACCACTATGCAACTTTTGTTCAGAATTGGAAACAATAGAGCACTATTTTTTATCATGTCGCCGATACAAATCGCTCAGGAAAACATTCTTAGCCCTCCCATTTGCTAGCATGGGGTTGAATTTCACTATAGAAAACATACTTTCCTTTGGTGCTTACTATCTGGGCTTCAGCCACGAGAACGTTTTCTACGCAGTTTGCAAGTACTTGAATGAAAGTAAAAGAATTAAGCTTTTAATTGCGTGATTATTAATCATGCAAAAAAATAATTCCAACGAACACAAGAGCATTGTTTAACCATGCTGATTCTTATTCAAGGTAATGAATAATTGTCTTATCTGCACGAGAGACAAGCAACTATTGCACTCCTTTCATTCTGACTAGGGTGTCTTTTCTTTTTTCTTTCTTTTTTCTGGTGGGTGGTTTCGATATTTAAAAAAACTTACTTAATTAAGTCATCGATTCTTGGCCGATCACCCTGAGTGGGTACGAGCCATGTCTGTGGAATCATCATCATCATCATCTGTGCCACTCGGCTACTCGCACTTGACGACCATAGTCTTTAGAATCGTGGGCACAAGTTCGCCCTAATAAATACGCTTCTTTTTTTAACCTGTCTGCCTCAGCATCGCTACAATATTGACTATCAAAATAGAATGAATGAGGTTATTGCCGAATATGTTAGTCTGGTCTATCACATCAGGCTGAGGAATGCAACAGAAAATGGGGTGGGTGCCCCGGGCATGAAAGACATGAACTTTAAAAAGTACATGAGTTCGAGCTTGTTGGTAAGGCGCCACTGCGCGATGAAAGGGGACACAGAAAGAAACAGATCGGGAATAGAGTTCTTATGCGCGCAATGCATGTCTGCTGGCAATAGAAGCAGAACCCTCGCTTTGCGCAATAAATTTCCAAATTGCTGCTTATCTGCATTTAGAGATTGCTGGCATGTTCTTGTATGTGGTCATTGACACACCGTCCCCTCTGACCGATGTACAAGCATCTACATGATGTCGGGATATTGTATACAACTCTTGTTTGCAAGAGGCGAGCAGCGCTACTTGCACGTTTTTTTCTCGTTGCCGTGCGACTGGAATGAGAACATGCTAGCAATCTCGGAACGAATACTGGCAGCAATTTGGCGATTCATTGCCCAAAGGCGCGGGTGTAGCCCCTATTTTCCGCCGACGCACAATGCTCGCAGTTATCGAGATTCCGCGGCTCGAGAAGCCTAAGAAGTGCGTAATGTGGGGTCAGCGTGTGTCAGCACACCCTCGCTATCATTACCAGACAATGATGGTGGCTATATGCGGCGTTAAGCAGATGCGATGTATAGGGTATAGGGCGCATGCGCTTTTTTGAATGCCCGTCCCGTTCCTGAGATGTGTAGAAGAGCATTCACTCGAGCTTGCACAGATAAACGCATTTGTAGGTGATTTAGCGCTTGTTCCAGTTCGTTTCTTTTTCTGACCTTGTGTTGCCCACTGTCCCGTATCACTGAAGAAAGTCTTGTCTATATGATTCATTACTGCATAGGTATCACCCACGGCTTTAGCGTCGTTACTGCACAGGTTTGGCCGTGCCTTTACCAAGACTACATTGTACACCACCGTCAACCGTTGCGATCGAGTGGAATAGGTGAAAAAGTAACCTGATTTTCAAGAGAAAATTGGATCAAGGGAGTGTCCACTGTTTTCCTGCGCGTGGGACTAAAGCCGACGTCAAAATCAGAAAAATTCAATTAGGGCACGATGATGATTTGCATTGCTTAGATATATACTAATCTTTTATCGTTACAAAATTAAGTACAGCCTTCACGAGCTCTCAGTTTAGTGGGGCTGATTTTCAAAGTTTCTACCTGCTAAGACAAAGTAAGGTTGAACTGATGTGAACGGATATTTTGCACGCAACACTCTTGACATTTTCTGACAGCATATCCTCCAGTTTGTCAAAGCAAGGAAGCGAGAATAAACAGTAGCACGGTTTTTAGAACAGCAGTTGCCATCGAACAACATACCATTTTCATGTATCCCCGACCGCCAATTCCCAGCCTTCCTCAAATAAAAGTGAAACTGTAGCTCGATAACCACCAGAAACCGACTTTCTGCAGGTGTCTCCAACAATTTGACCAATTTAAAAAGGAGTGAACTTCAGATTCGTACAGCAGTTCAAAGAAACTTAATTTACGTAAAGGCGACTCATACTAGAAGAAAAATTGTATCGAGACCTACGTGCGGAGAAGTGTAGCAGTTTGGGCTAGTTGGTATGACATGACGACAGTGTGAGCGCGAGAACAGCCGTCGTGTCCTTCTTGTCTCTTTGTCGTCGTTCTCTTCTCGCGCTATAACTATCGCCACGTGTTGAGTCTGGTAGCACCGAATGAGCTATTCGTTAAAGTAAATCGATGCAGAAGCACCAAATAAAGTGTCTGAGATGATGGGGTATAGCTCGTGTGAACTGCTTCGCACACTAATCGTGGGAAGGGAGAAAGGAACAGTAGTAGCAAAAAAAGATACCAATAATCATAATAATAGCACCAATGTAATCCTGCGCAGTGATGGGCCCGATGATTGCGCCGTAACTTCGGGGAAGGTAAATATCCCGTCACGCGATGCTTTCGTCCAAGGGGGGTGCACGAATATCCGAGTCTCGAAGGAGACACGCTTGTGACCTCGCAAACACTGTCGATGCACGGTGGCATTAGGTGCGAGGTCTTCTTGTTTGCACGAAGAAAAGCTTACGGTGCTTCGGGCATTTTCGCCTGTCACGCTTACAGAGAGTGTGATACAGAGAGCGGCCCTCTTTGCGTGACAGGCAGCTAACACAGGCCAAGAAAAGCTCTTCAAAATGCCACACGTGTTCGGCAATATATTGCAAGTAGGAGACTGTATCTGGTTTTTTTATGTCAGTGCGGCAAACACTGCTATATGTTTATCCCAATCTTCCTTGGAAGTGCATAATCCGATGACGTACTGCGTGATTTCGTACACGTGGAATTTTTCCTTAATGTATGGAAATGTCACGTAGGTGTGCATTGCGGACGCTCGTCTTCAGAAAGAAAGAGAAAAAGTGTACTACTGTTAAGGCGAAATTTTCACCTATAGTACACATCGGGGGAAAATTTTCGCGCTTGAACGAAAAGTTACGTTTACTAAAACTGAAATGGCACTCAATGCTTGCTATTCCGTTATTCAAGCGACACATAAAACTGACTGTATTTTCATTTTTTTCGACATGTTTCACACTTCTATACAAACATAGTTGAGCCATTAGTTTTAAAACAATGTTCCTAACTAATTTCATAAAAAAAGCTGTTTCTTGATTGCTTACTTTGTGCTGAACACATCTTGAGGCAACACAGCGGGGATAATATAAAGTGGTCTCTGCTACATTCTTGTATTTCTGTGGCCTAATGATTTTCAAAAGAGCATCTAATGAAGTATTGTCGGACACGTTTGCGTATATTATACGATCGATAAAGATGTGCCGTCTAGCCCAACAACATGTCCTTATTAATTTTGTTCTTCCACCAGAGTATTATTTAAAGCCAAAGTTCTCTCCTTGAATGAAAAACAAAAAGAAGCCGTCTTAGTGAGCTTCAGTTTTTCGTTATTTTCAATAACAGTGCGAGCAATCACATTTTTCAATTAAGCCAGAAAAATTTTTTTCTGTTCTTCTCTATTGTTGCGAATTCAGGTACAGTTTTAAAGTGCATATCGAATCAGCAGTTCTTGCTGAGGAAGCCACCCGTTTATTTTAATATAACTCAAATTTATTTCTTGCAGACGTAAACACGAAAGTTCCACGAAGCAGTACACTTCGTATCTTAAGAGTAGTCATGAGGAGAACTACTTTACATATTTCTAACCCACTCCCAAATTCTCCATCCAGAAAATTTTCCCAGCCCCTCTCCGCTGGCTTGCAGCGCCAGTATAAGAAATCGGAAAGCATGAAATCAGTCGACATTTTTGGGGTGGTCTCTCAGTGCTCTCTCTTTAAAAAGGTACTTTTGTGCTGGTGCAATTCCTAAAACTAGATTGTGTTTGTCTTTTGTGGTTTGTACGTAGCGGTGTTTATGACCAGGTCTCAGAAGAACGAAGAAAAATGAACGCTTATCTTAAAAATTTGTCGGTACATCTTACTTCTTTATGTCCACGAAGTTTGTGGTTTTATCAAGGAAAAAAACCATTGGCTAACGGGTCTTGCAAGATCTACTAAAAGCTGGCTTACAGCCCAGCCCCAATAGTATGCATTCCAGCACAGCCATAATGATTCCACTTGCATTGGCGCTGGTATCTAGAACGCCCACGCAGCGCTCAAGCGTGGTGTGAATGGCATACCGCTGCGCGGCATCTTCATAGTATAAATTCTGCCGTACAGAAGATGACAAGAAAAAAATTATTCAGCAAAAAACAGCTGATCTCTCCGGCATATGAATCGGCATTACACAAAAATAAAACATGTTTTCACAGCAGTATTTCAATCTTTATATGCTATATTATATGCTAACTAGCACAACGTCTATTAGTGTTCGGCAGATATAGCACAATTTAAAGTGGACCCACTCACGGTGGCGCCAATTGGTGCATCTGCATCCCGATGATAAGCCCAAGGCGACACCAACCTGTGAACGAGAACACACTGATAGAGATAAAAGGCGTGTTCTTTTGCCTCTCTCATGGTTTTGCGGTGGCTTAAGCGTAATCCAACCGTCGTGGTGGACCGTATGGTCATAACATTGCCTCTCGGCAACAGAACACTTTTTTTTGGCACTGTCTAGCCGCGTTCATTTCACTGACGGAAATGCGCCATGAAAGTCGCGATGAAAGCCGCCACAAAACAATTTTGTGATGAAAACTTCCCAAAACATCGGAGCGAGCTGTTCTCAACAAACGCGCGACAGCCTCGCTTTCCGATGGTTAGCATTTAGGGACTTTAAACATTTTACTTGCAAATTTAGTCCTCGAAACTTAGTATGATTCCCGTTGATTCTCCGTAAACACAAACGTAAACAGAAATAATGTGTGGTTGGTCTTTTGACCTTGCCAATAGGGTTAACCCGTGTGAGCCGCTTCTTCAAAGTGGTGACTGGTTGTTTATTGTACATCGTGTTTCCACACGAGCTCACTGCTACGGAAATTCTTTGATAAAAAATATCTATGTAAATATTCTCACAATTGGCGTACATGCACAAGTTCATGGCATCAGAAGTTAAGCACTGCTTTTGTAACTAACATACCACAACCAACGTTTCTATAAGCAATATGAAGAAATGAATGGGCTTGTAAGGGACGCCGATATCGTTACCCATTTTTTTTTAAAAGCGAAGCATTTTTTGGCGAACTTCGGCGACTTTGAGCGTATCTATCTATCTATCTATCTATCTATCTATCTATCTATCTATCTATCTAACCGCCTCGACTTTTATCTCCCGTGGCCATTTCGATAATGGTATCGATACCAAACTTGGTATTCCATAACATGACTGTATGAAGAACATATTTGATTAGTCATAACATCAAAATCATGACATGTACGTCATGAATGTTATGATTTATAATTCATGGTACTGCAGCTCTTGCGGTGGTTTCGTTCACATGGCATGCACCAAAACAGATATGGTATGGCATGATTGCTTGACAAACACAAGCGACAGACCCTAACATGAAAATCATAATATGAGTGCGATGTAACAACATGACTACATGCCACGCTCATGATGAGCTCGCGGCTGTTTCGCTAGCGTCACATATACCAAATTTGGTATTACAGTATGTGAATGGATCACGAAGGTACATGACTGGTGCAAACATGATAATCATGAGATGCGTGTCGTGTAACAACGTGACTAAATGCTACGCTAATGATGCGCTGGCGGCCGTTTCGCTAGCTTCTCTTATACCGAATTTGGTATTACGGTACGTGAAATAGATGACGAAGGTATGATATTGGTGCAAACATGATAAACATGAGATGCCTGTCATGTAACAACATGACTACATGCTACACTCATGATGCGCTCGCGGCCGTTTCGCTAGCTTCACATGTACCGAACTCGGTATTACGTGAAGCCAAAGGATGACGAAGGTATGTGACTGGTGAAAACATGATAATCATGAGATGTGTGTCATGTGAGAACATGACTACATGTCACAGTCAGGGCTTCAATACATTTCTACATGACGTGGTGCGCGTGCACGCCAGCGTTCATTTTGTCGCCGGCGTTGCCACGCTAGCTGCCGGTCGTGCCATGCATATACTTGCAAGCGCCGGCCGCGCTGTGTTGCTTTGACGCATGTGCGGTTCAGTGCGTCCGGCGTCCATCCGTCACAAAAAGAGGGAGATGCAGTCTTGTCTGGGTAACGCATTGGCGCGAAATGCAGCAGGTCACTGGTCGTGCCGGTCGCGCCTGGCGTCAGACTATAACATGCTCGCGTTTTGTTAACGTAACGTCGCTGCACCCAGTGGGCGCGTGTGCCAACGCTACATAGGAGTATATTGTGTCCTTCATGATGCGCTCACGGCCGTTTTGCTTGCTCCACATATGCCAAATTTGGTGTTACGTGACGCTAATGAGTGACGAAAGTATATGACTTGTGCAAACGTGATAATCCTCACACACGTGTTACTTAATAACGTGACTACATACCACGCTCATAGTGTGCTCGCGGCCGTTTCGCCAGCTCCACATATACTCAATTTTGTATCACGTCACGTGAATAGATGACGAAGGTAAACGACACATTCAAACATGGTAATCATGACACGGAAGTCATCATTTACCACCACCTCGTAATGTTCTGCTGACTTTAAAATGACATATAAACATTTCTCATTTGTGCTTCACATATCATCGATTCCTACTGTACGTGGGATCTGCCATTTTTTTTTAGCGAGAAGTGCCCTTTTCGGAATCAGTCCTGTTTACTTTTATTTGTTCTGATATAGGGAGTCACTTGGCAGACAAATCTAAATAACTGCTTTCTCACGAAAAAAAACAGTTGTTCCTTCAATTTGTTACTCGTGCCATCAAGAGACATCTCGCTGTTTTAAAGGGCCACTGACCAGGCCCCATACCGAACTTTTAGTTAGACAGTGGAAATAATTGGGTGTCCTATGAGGAACATTTTGTCACAAAAATTTTTGTATCGGTTCATCACGAGCGTAGAAAACACCTTTTTTAAAGTGGCACGAAACGAGTATGAGAAGAGGTGAACTGGGTGAATTCGAAACCCTTGCCGCTCCTCCGCGTAGCCTTCGCAAGCCAAATCTCTTCTCCACCCTCTCCAGCACCCGACCCTGATCATAGCCTCCTATATTTTTTTGTGCCCGCGCATTAGCGCTAAATACATACGCGCCATCCGTCCCTTATAGTTTTGGCGCTCGCCGCCAGATGCCGCACCGATCCCATAATAACAGCAGACGACGCGGCCTATGCACGCTTGCGTTTATGCGAAGTTCAGAAAAAGTGGGCGGAGAAACTTCACGAGCACAACCTCCAAAAGTTTTTTATGATGTCCCGGGGTCGAGCACTTGAGTTTGTCACGTTTCTGTAGTATTTGCGCGGCGTTGTCAACGGCAGCCTTCAGTGGCTGATTCATCTTTCTCGCTCTTGCGAGGAAAACTTCCGCGTAATTCTTTAGAGAATTTAGAACCATTACGAGCTCAGTTGACGGATACAGGAGTACACCTGGGTGGATATCTCCACATTCAATCAGAACATGCTCCGCCGTTTCCTTATCTTTCCCGCAGCATGTGCATTGTTCTTCTTCTTTACTGAATCTTGCTTTATAACTACGCGTTCTAAGGCAACCCGATCTCGCTTCAAACAGTAAAGCGCTTCCCCTTGAATTATCGTAAAATGCCTCCCTCCTTATTTCATTTTTGCCCTTTCGGTAGTTACTCAAAGCCGGTTTTTTCTCCATAGCTGCCATCCATTCTCTCGTTTTGCGCCTCGGCGCTCCGCCAGGAGCGCTCGCATCCCATAATAGCTCGGGGGACGGCGCTGAGGGACCGACCGCTCGGGCACAAAGTTATAGAGGAGGCTATGCCCTGATGTGACGTGTGCATGACGTACCCAAACAAGTCCAACACCCTAGAACGCAAGCAGCGTTGCTTTGTTGAGCAGCGTTATTTTGTGGTCTTCCGCCTGTTTCTGCGGAATGGTTTGGAAACACTAGCTTAGACGCGGTAGAGTAGATAAGTACAATGAGTGCGCGAACGCGTAGGAGCGTTCCAAAGCGGTCGTCTGCTCAATGCGCTGACCACGGGGACACGAACGCATGCGAAACGCTGGCACATTAGCCTCGCGTCTCGTTGCATTTCAAGGGAAAAAAATAAAAGGAAAGCGCGCACAATTTTTTATTGCGGGTCATTATTTATTTCATGTTTTATTAATATCTTAAAGCAACAAATACATAAACTACGCATGTTGTGTTAAATAATTGTTGCCATGTCACGTGGTATACTGTTGACAACGTCAGAGGAGACTCATCTACGTAGAGGATCAACGTCACTGCATTGCCGTGTACATATGGCCATTCCTACGCCTACGTCATGCCCTCATTCTCTACGCGTGTGCCGGCAGAGGGAAGGGGAGCAGATTTCATCTTGAAATTTGACCCATTCCCGCGGCGCGTAGCGTTGCACAGTTTGGCAGACATGATCATGAACGCCTCGTCTACGCATTGCGCTTGTCAGCTCAAAATCATCAAACCTGGTGAGTGGCCCTTTGAAAATGAGTCTTTCTCGGGAGACTGCGTAACAGAAATTTTGGTCTGTCTGTCTGTCACACGAGTTAGCGATCCCACCAAAGTTTAAGCACCTGCTGAACGCCTAGCCACCTTGAACTGGTGGCTGCCTTCCTATATACTTGTGAACATTGTCGATCGAAAAGCCAATGAGGCGGAACATCAATACTTAAGTATTAGGTGGTATGTTCCGTGACTAGGAAATACGTAAATACGTAATTCTATAGAGCCTGGCGTAATTCTAAAGAACGCTGCACTGGAAATGCGATGTTATGCTAAAGAGTGGCCCCGTATCTGCATGTTAATTTGTAAATGTCGTCGACCGACGAAAGTCTTGCGTGTGAAGAGAGTGAACAAAACATTTAGTAGATGTTCTGCGCGAGAAATCGGGGATTGGTATTCTGGAGGCGCTGCGTTAGAGTGCCTCAAGCGTGTAGCGGAGGCGAACGAGCACATCGAGGCACGTTAGATACGAGCGCCATCTGGCAGTTATCTTCGAAAATGAAGGCGCAAACGCCCGTGGAGAAAGATGCGCGCCAGTCTCAGAGGTGATAAGGCGTAGAATGCAAAGCGACGGGCAGGTGCCACCACCGTGTCGTCGTAGCAAATCGTTCGAAGCACTTACCTTTTTGAGCATCGCGTTGCACTGTCAGCGCAGCGCGATAAACGCTACGGTCCTTAGAGTTACTTGTGTGTGCCTCTTCTCGTATAAAGGCGGACGTACAAAACATAGGCGTGTTGCTGCCTTCATTTTCAAACTTCTGCCTTTATTTTCGGTGCCCTCGCGTAAGAATTGGCGTTTACCTCATTTCTTTGTGTGACATGATAATACTTTTCTGACTTGCTGTACATAGACACATACACGTCTTAGTATGAGTATTTATCTACATTTTTTTGCAAACCAGTGATGAATATTTGAATTTGCCCAGTTTCTTTAGCCTGTGCCAATTTATAATAAGCGTTTCCACAGCCCCATGGCATGATAGCCTCGATTTCCTATAGTCGAGGTTGTAATGGTCTCGCTAATAAAAATAAGTTTCATGAAAGCGCCTGGTGATAGAGGGCTTATTTCATAATTTATAAATCGCTTGTTAAGCAGAACTGCACGCCATGGTAACCAATCAACTGATTTGTATTTTTCATGCTTACTGAATTGTATTTGTTTTTTTTTTAACAAACGTGCTAAGTAATCGTTTGAAGTGGCGCAGCTGTGTATTTTGATTTTCATCAGACCTCTAAAATTAGCATGCCTATAACATGACTTGCTTTAGTAGTTAGCCAGTTTCATCAGAAAAGTAGAACGGTCACAAAGAACGTATGATTTAATACTTTTGATGTTCCTTACTGTACTCACTCACAGAACACCTTTAATAGGCCCAACAATGAAGCAACAAAAAACAACATTTATTTCGCTCGCTGGTGTTACTCGCGTTCCAACATGTGTTGCATGGCAGACCCAGTATAAGGCAGAGAATGTCTCGGGTGAAATTGTGTTGTTTCCACAAGATCTTCCGTATTATTTCATTTCATTTCATTTCATTTTATTATACCCCTCAGGGCCAGAGGCATTACAGAGGGGGAGTGGTAAAAGCACAAAAGGGTAACAAAATAAAAGGAACAAAATATGCAAGTACAATAGAGACGCACTATAAGTTAGAAAGAGCCTGAGTATACAATATTAGCTACAGAATTGCGAAAATGTTTACAGTTATTAATGTTTACAATGTATTATTAATCACCAGCTGTCGCGTAGAGAAAAATATCTCTGTAGAAAAATCAAGCACTTTGCTTCCGTTCTTCTCAGGGGGCTCTAATTCTTTTTAGCTGTATCCACGGAGCACTACGGAAAATGACAACGCTGTTGCCTCTACTTTCTAAACGATGTATACAAACACTTTTTCATTGAGGCCACAGCGACGACACTACGCACTTCCACAGCAATGAGTAATGACACGACGAATTCCAGTGAATATAAAAGTGAATATAAGCACCCACTTGTGGGCAGTCCCACGGCAAAAATACAACGCTGATGAGCTGGCTATTGTAGGTTTAACACTTGGCACGTCATTATGCTTCCACCTGCATGTCAGATATGAGTCCTTTCCTGCGTAAAGCACCATAGTGTTTTTTTTTTTTGCTGGACATTCTCTTATATATTCGCTCTGTGCATGTGACTTTTCAGGAGACCTAACATTCACTTGAAACAATGACCTCTAATTATTAGCTAAGCGTGGTAAAAGCCTAAACATGTATAACAGCACTACTCTATCTGGAAGCTCATGCTTTGTGTAACTCTATGGCAGGCAAAGCCAATGAGTAGCCACGGACCATCCAAACAAGCGTGACCCATTTAAATGTGGACGTTCTGATGATCGTATTTCTTTTTTTTTTTAGTCAAAGAAGCATTTCCAGTACCTCGAAAGAAAATGTGAAAAATACGGCAGCTGTTTACTCAGCGTGTTTTTTTTTTTTGAAACAGGAAATTTTTTCTAACAAACTGAGGTTACTTCTATAACTTGAGAAATACTTCTTACATTAAAATATACTGCTGTGAAACGAAGCGTCTTCACTAGTGTAACTGTAGCTTTTTATATTAAATTCCTGCACTTCTTAACAGAAAATTTGTTTATTTCACATGTTTCATACATCAATCATTTGCAGTTATTCATTTGCATATCTTACAGATCTCCCTTGAAGTAAGCGGTACGTTAGGAAATTATAGAAAAATGATTCAGGTTCATCAAGGGCAAAATATTACGTTGTCATGTCACTCTATTTGTCACGTCGTGTGTGCGTTTACCCTGTCTTCTTGGCTGGATTTTGAGTTAACTGCGTGTGTTACGGGACTGCCACATTATGTATTATTTTCAGCATATATGGTGTTCCTATGATTGCCAAACATAGATAGATAGATAGATAGATAAGATAGATGATAGATAATAGATAGATAGATAGATAGATAGATAGATAGATATAGATAGATACGATAGATAGATAGATAATAGATAGATAGATCGATAGATAGATAGATAGATAGATAGAACTAGATAGTCGATAGATAGCTCGATAGATCTATGATAGTAGATAGCTCGATAGCTCGCTCAGATGATAGCAGATCGCTAGCTCGCTCGCTCGATCGCTCGCTCGCTCGCTGTCGTCGATCTGCTCGCTCGTCGCTCCGCTCGCTGCTCGCTAGCTCTCGCATCGATCGCTCGCTAGCTGCTCGATCGCTCGCTCCTCCTCGCTCGCTCGTAGCTCGCTCGCTAGCTAGATAGACTAGCTCTATGATAGTCAGATATGATCGCTATCTAGCTAGCCTCTTCTCTCTATAGATAGATAGATCACTAGCTAGATAGATAGACGATAGATAGAATAGATAGATCGATATATAGATTAGATAGCTCAGCTCGATCGATCGAAGATAGATAGATCTAGAGATGCTAGATAGATAGATAGATAGATAGATAGATAGATAGATAGATAGATTAGATAGATAGATAGTAGATAGATAGAATAGGAATTTATCAGGACTCAGACGAAATGCTCGCTATAGCCACGAAACCGGGATCTAAAGGCCGGTTAACTACGCGGAGGTATTTCTTTACCGAAGAGCAGATCAAGTGGCTATAGAGGTCTATGAATAATGCAGTGGTAGTGCAAAAAAAAAAAACACCAGGCCTGCACATAAGGCGCAGCACAGTCACAGCAAAAGCTAGAAGGGCGACCTTTCAGAGCCTTTCGAACACTCATTCGTACCCACTAGGTCATTAATTAATACCTACTTGGGCATTAATAATAATTTTTTAGTAGTACGCCGGCATTCCCTATGCTATTTTTCGTCATTCTTCTGAGCTAAACACTTTTTCGTCATCCGCTAAGCATTGCAAGAAATTTTGCATTAATTGTCCATACAATGGCTGATGACGAAGAGGAATTATGGCTGAATTGAATATAGGAATATCACTTAATACTTCCAATATTTTGTCTTTTGGGGCCACTTCATTGGGACACAGCGACAGGAACATCTGCGGGGCTCTCTGCAAATTCATATATAACACAAGAAGATTACCTTGCTGAGTCAGCGATCAGCTCTCGAATTTTACTAGCCACACTACCACTTATTATTTAGCTGATACACTGCAATGATTCAACTTTCAGGAGAATTTCATATAACGATTCCACCTCAGATATTCAACAAAATCTATTATTTTTCTCCCCCCCTTTTTTCTTTCTTTTACAATTCGCCAAATTAATTTCACAGTCAAAACACAGTAATCATAATCTTCTAGTCTAGAAAATCTGAAGGTCTAGAAATCTAAGACTTGCATTACCCACCGGCTTCTTGGTCAATTCCCCTTTGTGGGTGAGAGCCACAAAAGAAAGGAACAAGCAAGCAAGCAATGCGCCGCTGTTAATAGGGAAGCAATAACAAGCTTTTGTAATCGGTTGGAGCATTGGACTACCCACCCACTCGTTACGCTATCCGCATTTGCGATGACAGGTTGTTCTTTCGCTGTTTTAAAACGCTTTATAAGCCGTAATAACGCGATTGCTTTCCATACATCAAGCCTGCCTAAGGCAAGTTAGCCAAAAGGTCCGAAGCACCTGTGTGGCTCAGTGGTAGGATACTGGACTGGCACCTAGCAGACTAGGGTTTGAACCTCACTGTGTAATTGGTGCTAGTTTTTTAGGAGCGAAGCTCCTTGTTTAGAAAAAGTTTATTTACAGCATGTACAGAACACAAAGGCTTCATACCATTCCAGTAACAGGGCACATACACTTCTGCACATCTATATTTCACGACTAACATCACTACGTTATAGTGAAGACATTTGCTCTAATGTACATGATTATGTTGGCATACATGTACACAAAAATTCAATGTGATATCACAATACAAGGGTATCACGATACAATAGATCCAAATGAAACACAATTTGTAACAAATGAAATCATATATGACAACTCAACGGGCGCTGCTTAGCACCAAGTCGGTCGAAAAATGAGTTGTATCCTTTCGTGAACCACCTTGGCGAAAGGGCACGACCAATGCCGCAGAAACTCTTGCTCCCCGAGGAAGAAAAGCTCTTCGGAGAGGAACGCGAGGATCTCTCGTCTCATTCTCCCCAGTATCGGCCACAAGGCACGCCGGCGGCAATTGGCAGCTACGGCCTCACATCGGTTTCTCCAAAGGCTGAACAGCCCCGCAACTATTAGGAGAGCGGAGAAGCGGCTACGCGGAAATCGGCCGTTGGACACGAAAGTTCGCACACCCTGTCCCCGAAAACCAGCATTAACCGCACGCCAAAAAAGGCGCGAAACCACACATTCAAACGTCGCATGTCGATTGGTCTCTACCATGACGCAGTTGTGGCAAGTGGAAGTGCGAACTAGCTGCCATCGCTGCAACCGATCTCGCGTGGGGAGCAAGCCCCAGCCCGACCTCCAGACGAAATCTCTGAGATGCCCTGGCAACACTGCGGCAGTTATTGGTTTCCAAGCGCGGTTCAATACAGATTGTTGATGCTGGGGCACCAAGGTCCGTAGAAGGGTGGCCATTGTGTCCACCACTTTAGAATCGGCCACCTCTATCTCTGGGAACGTAGCTTCCAAACGTCGGTGAAATGCCAGAAGGGCTCGATACAAAGATGGTAATTCAGTTGATTGGGGACCTTTGTTTATTTGGCTATCCGGCAAGAAGACACGTAGTGATGGCCCCAGATGGTAACGAGACAGTGTCTGAGTGGGCATGTCATCATTGCTTAGTATTCGCAATAGAGTGCGTAGGCACAATGTAGAAGCCGTGACGGAAACGTCGGGGAATGCAAAACCGCCTTGATCTCGCGGTTGAGCTAATGCTAGACGCGATAACAATTCTGTGCCACCAGACCAAAAAAATGAACTGATGCAGCTTTGCACTTTCCTGCAGACGTGGAGCGGTGGTTTAACAGAATGGCAAAGGTACCAAAATTTTCCTAGGTACACCGTTTGAGTTAAGTATCGGCGTTCCAAGAGGGGGAATTCGAAGTACCTGGCTGCTTTGATATCATTTAGAAGAGTTTGTACAACGGATGACCAGATACTATCCTGTATACCAAATACAGTGAAAGTAACTCCGAGTATTGAAATCTCAGGAGACCACTGTAAAGGCAACGTGATGTTGATACGACCGCTGGGGCTGCCAATGAAAAAATACTGGCTTTTAGAAAAGTTTAACCATGCACCGGAGATAATACCGAAATCATGGAATGTATCAAGAGCATGCTGCAGCGGCTGTTCATTATGTACATATAGAGTGATATCATCTGCGTATGCAGTGACTTTTACTTGAGTGTTACCGGGTACAGGTAAGCCACGAATCTGCGGGTGATGTTCAACGGCCCTTAAGAAGGGCTCTAATGCAAGGATAAATAACACTGGGGAGAGGGGACACCCTTGACGGACCCCACGCGTGACTCTAAATGCGTGACTCTCACGGGAATCTAAGTAAAGGGTACTTTCTAAATTAGTGTACAAGGCGTTGATAAGGTCAATGAACTTATCCGGGAATCCGTATGCATGTAAAACATTTAGTATGTAGCCATGTTCTATGAAATGAAAAGCTTTATCTTGATCTAACGAAACCAACAGTCCTTGCGCACATCGGCTAATGGCGTATTGAATGATGTCACGCGTTAACCACGTATGGGTGTGTATTTCTCGGCCCGGAACAGAACAGATCTGGTGGGGAGCGATTAATGTTGCAAGAAATGGACTGATTCGGCACACCAAAATGTTAGCCAAGAGCTTGTAATCTACATTGAGCAGGGTAATAGGGCACCAATCTTCTGGTCGCGTGGACATTGGGTCTTTCTTGGGAACTAGTGTTAAACGGCCTTTGTGGAAAGAAGTTGGAAGTGTAATATCTTGGAAACTTGGAAACACTTGCGAATGACGCGTGACATAGTTGGACCAATGATAGGCCAGAACTGTACATAAAACTCTGCAGGGAGTCCATCAGGCCCTGGGGCCGATCCCTTTTTCATTGCGTCTAATGCGCCTTTGATTTCGTCATCGGATGGCGGTGATAGGAGGACGTCATTTGACATGTTGGAATCATGAGGTAAATCTGTTAGTAGAGGATGCGAAGAAACGGATCCTGGGTAACAGACATTAGCACCAGATTTAGCTATTGACTCAAAGTGTTTAGTGAATTCCTGAAAGTCGCGCGTACCCGCAGCAGCTGGGGTGATAGAGTTCAGCGAGTGGGCAGGCGAGCCTGGTGGCCGAAGCAGAGTTCTGCGTGCATACCTTAGCACCTCAGGGTGCGCACAGGGTGCACGTCTACAGCGCCAAGCTGCAGCCGAGAGTGAAGAAGCGCGCATAATACGCTGGTACCGTTCAACGAGCTCCTCTTGCCATGCCCGCATTACAGTGGAAGGACTGGGATCTCGATTGGCATTGCGTATCTTCTGGATTAACAATGACGCATCTTTCGACATACGGGTGCAAAGTCCTCTGCCCGACGCACTGAAATGATGCCGCCACTGTTCTTTGAGGCGATCCCAATCAGCTACATCGGCCCCAATAAGCGATGCGCGTAACGCTTGGGATAATTTCTCCGTAGCCTGAGAGTCCTGGAGGACGCGGCAATCGAGACGCCATGGTCTGTGAACCGCTGGCGTCCCCGCTGGCAGGCGGAGAGATAACATAACCGGCCGATGGTCGCTAATGTACACCGGTGTCGGTGGCAATGACATTACCCCGGTGTCGTGAGCGTAGGTAATGAGACTGGGGGATGCATACACGCGATCAATTCGGCTGCTCGACGCTGCTCGACGCCAATTATAGGCATAATTACTGCCATGCACAATTTGATGAATGTCACTCAATGCCAATTGCTGCACTAGACGTTCAAGTTCTCTGGCATTCCAGTTTGACCGGCCGCGACCTGGACCTCGAACGTCTGCGTGTGAGTCTAAGACACAATTGAAATCCCCTAAAAGTACCACATGTCGGGAATTTAAAAGGAACGCATCAAGAGATTGGAAGAACGCGTTTGAGTTCTCGCGTGGCGCTGGGGCATACACGGCAACAAATCTTATTCTTAACGAAAAAAATTGCCCGCAGCTTCCCTCGGGGGAACACTGAGGAGAATGCGGAGCATATAATTGGTTAACGGGGTGTTAAAGTGCGACTTACTTGGGTCGATGGCTAAATTGGTTAACGTGGTTGTGAAATGGGGTATTAAATTGCGACTTACTTGGGTCGATGGCTAAATTGGTTAACGTGGTTGTAGGAGGGGGTGTTAAATGAGTGAACACGTACACACGTATGCGAAAGGGCGGCGCTGGTCGAAGGGACGTCGATCATTGTGTTTATGGATTTGTTGGAATTCATTTCACCGCGACCTTGGACGTCGACGCGCCGTACAAACCAACCGACGAGCGGCAACTGAGTGAGCGAGCGCCGACCTTGAGTATATATACAGCGCGACGGTGCATGCACTGTCAGCTGTCGAATGTTCGAGAAGGGGGAGAAGCGCAACGGCGCATGCGCGCGCGTCAGCTGCCGATGTTCTCGAAGCGCGACGGCGCATGCGCGCGCGACAGCTGCCGATGTTCTCGAAGCGTGACGGCGCATGCGCGCTACATTACACAGCTAGCGAATGTTTGTGAAGAGGAGAAGCGCACGCTGTGTGTAGAGGAGGAAGGGTGCACAGATGGTGGAGGAGGGAAGCGCGCGCGGTGTGTAGAGGAGGAAGGGATGCACAGAAGGTGGAAGAAGGAGGAGGAAGCTTGCGGACGGCGCCGCACTACAAACCTCGAGTATTAGATGCTCCGCATCTAAAAAAGGTGCAGTCGAACACCAGCACGCGTCCGAAGGCATCGAAGGAAACATGATGGTCACGTAAAAGACCTCGGTTAAAAATAACGACTCCGACGCTAGTCGAATGCGTGCTGGCGTACAAAAAGAAACAATCAAAATTGAACGCGCGCTTGAAAGCGAGTACATCAGAAAGCTTGAAAAAATTTGTTCTTGCACGAACAGCAAATCACGTGCAAAAGCCAATACCTCAGCCTGTTTTTGTGAATTTCGGAAACCTTGAACGTTAAAAGTAATAGATTTTAGAGTAAGAGCCATGGGTAAATGAAAACATAGTATAGGATCACGCAAATGCAAGGGTACCTTTATCAGTTGCGGGAGCCAATGCCCCGCAAGTGGCTGAGTCATTTTTTCCGGCCAGGCGATCCACCGGAGGCTCGGGGCTTCCGGGATCGCGTCAAAGTCCGCAGGGGACTTCTGTCTCTGGTGGGGGCTTCCAAGTCACGAGTAGTTATCCGGGGGCGTTTGGTGTCCGGGTGTTTGAGCGAAGATGGTACAAAGACGTCCCCACTGTCCTGGCTTATGTCACTGGGGCTGGTGTCTTCGTCAATTAGTAGGGGCGCCTCACTCGCGGTGTTGTTGAAGTCCTCATAGATGCAGGCGTCGTCGTCTTGAGATGTAGACTCCTCGATGACACCTGAACTTGTTGTCGACAGAGCAGCAACGCGAGGAGCCTCAGATGCAATATTCCCATCCGAGACGCCGTCCTCACGAGGCGCTTCGTCTCACGAGGGCTTGGCCTGCGATTCCGGCCCCGCCGCGGTGGTCTAGTGGCTAAGGCACTCGGCTGCTGACCCGCAGGGCGCGGGTTCGAATCCCGGCTGCGGCGGCTGCATTTCCGATGGAGGCGGAAATGTTGTAGGCCCGTGTGCTCAGATTTGGGTGCACGTTAAAGAACCCCAGGTGGTCTAAATTTCCGGAGCCCTCCACTACGGCGTCTCTCATAATCATAGAGTGGTTTTGGGACGTTAAACCCCACATATCTATCAATCAATCATGGCCTGCGATTCCTCAAAAATAGCCACGGGACGCGGGGAACTTAAGTTTTCAGTACCTGGAGGGATTACCAGGCCCGGAATCGTTGGGAACACAGTGGGCGTCTGGTGCAGCGCCGCGATTGGCACACCCTGGTCGTGGTCGGCAACCACGGCTCGCGCCGACGAATCGTCGCACTTGTTCTTAGATGGCGTTCCTGGTTGAAGTGGAGGGAAATCCTTGGATGCCGCCTCAGAATACGATGGCCTGAAGGTGCAGGCTACGGTGGCATGCGGGTCCCCACAACGGCGACACGGCAGCAAGCAGCCTTTCCCGTCGTGGCCATAAACGCCGCACCTTCCACAAAACGGAGCTGTGCAGTTCATGCGGAAGTGCCCACTGTCTCCACATCGACGACACACTCGCTGGATGCCTTTATAGTCACAGGTCACTCGATGGCCCGCGACCTTGAGGCAGTTGGGCACCGGTGACGAAGCCTTCATTTCCATGCGGACATATCGCGTCCCAGTGGTGACGGTTGGGCGCGCTCCCATGAGTCCTCTGGTGATGTGCAGCACCTTCCCGTAGGGAGAGAGTGATTGTGCGAGGACTTCGCTGGGTACGCGGCACGGCAGGAACAGGACGGTCACTTGGGTCACTTGGAGTCCCAGGGGTACGATGGCGACGCGCTCTCCTCGGATGATAAGGTGCGACGCGTCTACGATTTGGGCCAGTGCGGCCTCACTGTTGACGGTAACTTGGTAGTTCCGGCCTCCAAAGTGCTGAACGCAGTATACTTCTTCGATTCCTACTATTGAAGACGTCGCGTCAACGACGTCTTCGGGACTAGTCCCCTCGGGGACGACTACGTCGAAGGCTAGCTCCTTCTTCGGGGGCTGGCTTGCCATGACGGGCGTCCGCCAGCCCAGGGACGCCGTGAGACGCTAACGACGACATGAGACGCTAAGAAGCTCCTTGTTTAGAAAAATTTTATTTACAGCATGTACAGAACACAAAGGCTTCATACCATTCCAGTCAGGGCACATACACTTCGGCACATCTATATTTCACGACTAACATCACTACGTTACAGTGAAGACATGTGCTCTAATATACATGATTATGTTGGCATACATGTACACAAGAATTCAATGTGATATCACGATACAAGGGTATAACGATACAATTGATCTAATTGAAACACAATTTGTAACAAATTAAATCATATATAACAACTCAACGAGCGCTGCTTAGCACCAAGTCGGTCGAAAAATGAGTTGTATCCTTTCGTGTTCCACCTTGACGAAAGGGCACGACCAATGCCGCAGAAACTCTTGCTCCCCGAGGAAGAAAAGCTCTTCGGAGAGGAACGCGAGGATCTCTCGTCTCATTCTCCCCAGTATCGGCCACAAGGCACGCCGGCGGCAATTGGCAGCTACGGCCTCACATCGGTTTCTCCAAAGGCTGTACAGCCCCGCAACTATTAAGAGAGCGGAGAAGCGGCTACGCGGAAATCGGCCGTTGGACACGAAAGTTCGCACACCCTGTCCCCGAAAACCAGCATTAACCGCACGCCAAAAAAGGCGGGAAACCACACATTCAAACGTCGCATGTCGATTGGTCTCTACCAAGATGCAGTTGGGGCAAGTGGAAGTGCGAACTACCTGCCATCGCTGCAACCGATCTCGCGTGGGGAGCAAGCCCCAGCCCAACCTCAAGACAAAGTCTCTGAGATGCCCTGGCAACACTGCGGCAGTTATTGGTTTCCAAGCGCGGTTCAATACAGATTGACGATGCTGGGGCAACAAGGGCCGTAGAAGGGCGGCCATTGTGTCCACCACTTTAGAATCGGCCACCTCTATCTCTGGGTGCGTAGCTTCCAAACGTCGGTGAAACGCCAGAAGGGCTCGATACAAAGATGGTAATTCAGTTGATTGGGGACCTTTGTTTATTTGGCTATCCGGCAAGAAGACACGTAGTGATGGCCCCAGATGGTAGCGAGCCAGTGTCTGAGCGGGCATGTCATCATTGCTTAGTATTCGCAATAGAGTGCGAAGGCACAATGTAGAAGCCGCGACGGAAACGTCGGGGAATGCAAAACCGCCTTGATCTCGTGGTTGAGCTAACGCTGGACGCGATAATAATTCTGTGCCACCAGACCAAAAAAAATGAACTGATACAGCTTTGCACTTTCCTGCAGACGTGGAGCGGTGGTTTAACAGAATGGCAAAGGTACCAAAATTTTCCTAGGTACACCGTTTGAGTTAAGTATCGGCGTTTCAAGAGGGGGAATTCGAAGTACCTGGCTGCTTTGATATCATTTAGAAGAGTTTGTACAACGGATGACCAGATGCTATCCTGTATACCAAATACAGTGAAAGTAACTCCGAGTATTGAAATCTCAGGAGACCATTGTAAAGGCGACGTGATGTTATACGACCGCTGGGGTTGCCAATGAAAAAATACTGGCTTTTAGAAAAGTTTAACCTTGCACCGGAGATAATACCGAAATCATGGAATGTATCAAGAGCATGCTGCAGCAACTGTTCATTATGTACATATAGAGTGATATCATCTGCATATGCAGCGACCTTTACTTGAGTGTTACCGGGTAGAGGTAAGCCACGAATCTGCGGGTGATGTTCAACGGCCCTTAAGAAGGGCTGTAATGCAAGGATAAATAACACTGGGGAGAGGGGACACCCTTGACGGACCCCACGCGTGACTCTAAATGCGTGACTCTCACGGGAATCTAAGTAAAGTGTACTTTCTAAATTAGTGTACATCGCGTTGATAAGGTCAATGAACTTATCCGGGAATCCGTATGCATGTAAAACATTTAGTATGTAGCCATGTTCTATGAAATCAAAAGCTTTCTCTTGATCTAATGAAACCAACAGTCCTTGCGCACATTGGCTAAAGGTGTATTGAATGATGTCACGCGTTAACCACGTATGGGTGTGTATTTCTCGGCCTGGAACAGAACAGACCTGGTGGGGAGCGATTAATGTTGCAAGAAATGGATTGATTCGGCGCACCAAAATGTTAGCCAAGAGCTTGTAATCTACATTGAGCAGGGTAATAGGGCGCCAATCTTCTGGTCGCGTGGACATTGGGTCTTTCTTGGGAACCAGTGTTATACGGCCTTTGTGGAAAGAAGTTGGAAGTGTAATATCTTGGAAACACTTGCGAATGACGCGTGACATAGTTGGACCAAAGATAGGCCAGAACTGTACATAAAACTCTGCAGGGAGTCTGTCAGGCCCTGGGGCCGATCCCTTTTTCATTGCGTCTAATGCGCCTTTGATTTCGTCATCGGATGGCGGTGATAGGAGGACGTCATTTGACATGTTGGAATCATGAGGTAAATCTGTTAGCAGAGGATGCGAAGAAACGGATCCTCTGTAACAGACATTAGCACCAGATTTAGCTATTGACTCAAAGTGTTGAGTGAATTCCTGAAAGTCGCGCGTACCCGCAGCAGCTGGGGTGATAGAGTTCAGCGAGTGGGCAGGCGAGCCTGGCGGACAAAGCAGAGTTCTGCGTGCATACTTTAGCACCTCAGGGTGCGCACAGGGTGCACGTCTACAGCGCCAAGCTGCAGCCGAGAGTGAAGAAGCGCGCATAATACGCTGGTACCGTTCAACGAGCTCCTCTTGCCATGCCCGCATTACAGTGGAAGGACTGGGATCTCGATTGGCAATGCGTATCTTCTGGATTAACAATGACGCATCTTTCGACATACGGGTGCAAAGTCCTCTGCCCGACGCACTGCAATGATGCCGCCACTGTTCTTTGAGGCGATCCCAATCAGCTACATCGGCCCCAATAAGCGATGCGCGCAACGCTTGGGATAATTTCTCCGTAGCCTGAGAGTCCTGGAGGACGAGGCAATCGAGACGCCATGGTCTGTGAACCGTTGGCGTCCCCGCTGGCAGGCGGAGAGAGAACATAACCGGCCGATGGTCGCTAATCTACACTGGTGTCGGTGGCAATGACATTACCCCGGTGTCGTGAACGTAGGTAATGAGACCGGGGGATGCATACACGCGATCAATTCGGCTGCTCGACGCTGCTCGACGCCAAAAATAGGCATAAATACTGCCATGCACACTTTGATGAATGTCACTTAATGCCAATTGCTGCACTAGACGTTCGAGTTCTCTGGCATTCCAGTTTGACCGGCCGCGACCCGGACCTCGAACGTCTGCGTGTGAGTCTAAGACACAATTGAAATCACCTAAAAGTACCACCTGTCGGGAATTTAAAAGGAACGCATCAAGAGATTGGAAGAACGCGTTTGAGTTCTCGCGTGCCGCTGGGGCATACACGGCAACAAATCTTATTCTTAACGAAAAAAAGATGCAGTCGAACGCCAGCACGCGTCCGAAGGCATCGAAGGAAACATGATGGTCACGTAAAAGACCTCGGTTAAAAATAACGACTCCGACGCCAGTCGAATGCGTGCTGGCGTACGAAAAGAAACAATCAAAATTGAACGCGCGCTTGAAAGCGAGTACATCAGAAAGCTTGAAAAAATTTGTTTCTTGCACGAACAGCAAATCACAGTGCACTGAACGTGCAAAAGCCAATACCTCAGCCTGTTTTTGTGGATTTCGGAAACCTTGAACGTTAAAAGTAATAACTTTTAGAGTAAGAGCCATGGGGAAAATGAAAACATAGTATCGTATCACGCAAATGCAGGGGTACCTTTATCAGGTGCGGGAGCCAATGCCCCGCCAATGGCTGAATCATTTTTTCGGCCAGGCGATCCACCGGAGGCTCGGGGCTTCCGGGATCGCGTCGAAGTCCGCAGGGGACTTCTGTCTCTGGTGGGGGCTTCTAAGTCACGAGTAGTTATCCGGGGGCGTTTGGTGTCAGGGTGTTTGAGCGAAGATGGTACAAAGACGTCTCCACTGTCCTGGCCTATGTCACAGGGGCTGGTGTCTTCGTCAATTTGTAGGGGCGCCTCACTCGCGGTGTTGTTGAAGTCCTCGTAGATGCAGGCGTCGTCGTCTTGAGATGTAGACTCCTCGATGACACCTGAACTTTTTGTCGACAGAGCAGCAACGCGAGGAGCCCCAGATCCAATATTCCCATCCGAGACGCCGTCCTCACGAGGCGCTTCGTCTGACGAAGGCTTGGCCTGCGATTCCTCAGAAATGGCCACGGGACGCGGGAAACTTAAGTTTTCAGTACCTGGAGGGATTACCAGGCCCGGAATCGTTGGAAACGCGGTGGGCGTCTGGTGCAGCGTCGCGATTGGCACACCTTGGTCGTGGTCGGTTACCACGGCTCGCGTTGACGAATCGTCGCACTTGTTCTTAGATGGCGTTCCTGGTTGAAGTGGAGGGAAATCCTTGGATGCCGCCTCCGAATACGATGGCTTGATGGTGCAGGCCACGGTGGCATGCGGGTCCCCACAACGGCGACACGGCAGCGAGCAGCCTTTCCCGTCGTGGCCATAAACGCCGCACCTTCCACAAAACGGAGCTGTGCAGTTCATGCGGAAGTGCCCACTGTCTCCACATCGACGACACACTCGCCTCGCTGGATGCCTTTATAGTCACAGGTTACTTGATGGCCCGCGACCTTGAGGTAGTTGGGCACCGGTGACGAAGCCTTCATTTCCATGCGGACGTATCGCGTCCCAGTGGTCACGGTTGGGCGCAATCCCATGAGTCCTCTGGTGATGTGCAGCACCTTCCCGTAGGGAGAGAGTGCTTGTGCGAGGACTTCGCTGGGTACGCGGCACGGCAGGAACAGGACGGTCACTTGGGTCACTTGGGGTCCCAGGGGTACGATGGGGACGCGCTCTCCTCGGATGATAAGGTGCGACGCGTCTACGATTTGGGCCAGTGCGGCCTCACTGTTGACGGTAACTTGGTAGTTCCGGCCTCCCTAGTGCTGAACGCAGTATACTTCTTCGATGCCTACTATTGAAGACGTCGCGTCAACGACGTCTTCGGAACTAGTCCCCTCGGGGACGACTACGTCGAAGGCTAGCGCCTTCTTCGGGGGCTGGCTTGCCATGACGGGCGTCCGCCAGCCCAGGGACGCCGTGAGACGCTAACGACGACGTGAGACGCTAAGACGCTCCTTATGGCGTGGCTTGGGCGTCCCTCGTATGTAACCACCAGTGGCACATACCCGAAATAGGTATATCTTTTGACCTCCAAGGTGGTGCCAGTGAGAGATTTCTTCTGTGCGTTGTTTAACAATAAAAAATAGTGCTCAATGTACATGCTAATGGCTGCTAATGCAGAATGAGAGACATGAGCATTCGGCTTTTAGTCAACGCGCACGCTGCGATCCCCATTAGCAGCCATTGGCATGTACATTGAGCACAATAGGACAAGAAAGGGACGCTACATTATACTCGTTGGGTGTAACCTCTTTAGCTTTAGAGAGGTTTAGCGAGCGTTGAGCCGCAGTGCCATGAATACAATGAACTTGTATATACCATGAATGAACTCAAGGTGGTTAAAAATGAGAAGTAGATACGAAGCGCAAGCCGTAAGAAAGTAAAAGCCGAATTCTCCTGTCTCTCATTTCTCATTAGCAGCCATTGGCATGTAAATTGAGCCCTATCTGACAGGGAAAGGTGCTACGTTATGAAGCGGTATGAGCCTTTGGACAGAAGATGAAGAAGCACGAGAGCCGCGGCAGGAAAGCAAAGGAGGAGGAAGTGAAAAAATAAAGCAGATTAAGATGGACGCCAGTTCCATACTGAAGCTTTAATGCTGTTCCGTTATTTTAAGTAGGAACACTACATTATTTTGGCGCAGCCGACAGGATCGAAGCCATCATGTGGGTGACGTTCTTCATAGACGAGACCTCCGAGGAGATCATCTTTTCGAAGTACCAAGTTCAAGACGAAGCAGCGGTAGACCTACCTCGTGAGCTCAGCTCGGAAGAACTCGTGAACCTGGTTGTGGAAAAGGCAGCCGTAGACACTACTGAACTACGACGGAAAGGTGCTGTGAAAGTGAACTTGCGTGTGGCAACCTTCAACGACCTAGTTCTTGAACCAGTGCGTCGACAACACTCAGGATCACGATCTTCGACGGAAGAGGTGAGCCTCGTTTTAAAAGCTTTTCAGCTGCAACAGGAACAGATGGTTCAACAAAACCAAATAATGACATCTCTTATAAGCTCTCTGAATGCTGAGAGACCGACACCTAAATTCGTAGAACCTGATGCTTTCGACGGTGTGTCTTCAAATCCAGAAAGTTGGCTTGATTTCTACGAATATGCCGCTGGAAAAAACAAGTGGCTCTCTGATGAGGCTAAAATCACCAACATGCGCGTTTACTTGAGAGGTGTTGCGCGAAAGTGGTATGAAACATGCATTCTGGAAGACAGTGACGACTCTTGGAGCCAGTGGAGGAAAAAGTTTTTGACTGCATTCCGAAGCAATCCAGTAGAAAGATGGAACACGGCGCTTAATTTCAAGTCTGAGCAAAGTTGCCTTGTCGAGTACTTCTTTGAGAAACGCCGTCTTTTAAAGCTGGCGGAGCCTTTGCTTCCATCTACGGCCGTAGTTGCCTTAATAATGCATGGATTGCACACTAACGTGTTGAAGCAAGTGCAAATACTGTCACCAAAGACTCTAGATGACCTCCTCGCGTGTCTTCAGAACATACCATCAGCTTCGGAAACAAGCATAACCGCCGAGTCAAGCAGCTGTTTTCAGTCGGAGTAAAGCGGACTGGTCAAGCCGCGCTCAGCGAGAACCGAGCCACCTCGCTACTCGCACAGATAACTTGCCCTGGCGTGTTCCAAGATGTCGAGTGAATAATCTCGACACTGAAGCTCAGGAGTATTCGACAGAAAAAAAACTAATAAACGAGGGTGATCAGTCCCACCCGATGACTCCAAATGAGACTGTTTATTTAAGTTGCTCTAGCCTACTTCACATTCCCGTCAAAGTAGGAAACAAACATATGATGGCTCTGGTAGACAGCGGTGCTTCTGTGTCCATTATAAATGCCAAGCTGGTGGATGCAAATCGCTTGCATAGTGGAAGAATCCTACGAGTACAAGGCTATGATGGAAAAGTAACGTTGCATGATCAGTGGGCCTTTGTAAACATCGAGTTCCAGGGTCAGCAAATAGAGAGCGAAGTGTTGGTGATAGAGGGGGTAACGTACGACTTTTTGCTATCAAGACCAGATATAAAGAAACTAAAGATCAACGTGTACTGGGACGATGTGGTTCTAGTCGAAGGAGTAGCAAGGAACGAGACAAATCAGGGTAGACAAGATAATCTACGAGTTGTCAAGTGCGCGGAGGATATCGCAACGACCTACCCTGAACTTGTATGCATAGGAAGCTATCCTCAGGCGATGAAGTCCCACAAGGTTCCTTTCGAACTCGCTGATAAGACCGTCATCCGAAAAGCACCTTACATATGTCAAGAGAGCGAAAGATGTGGCTCAAGAAAGAGTTGCAGGAGATGCTAGATGCTGATATCATACGACCTTCGGTATCACCCTTCGCTTCTTCCCATAACGATCGCACCGAAAGAAGACGGAACCTTCAGATTATGCACCGACTACAGGGTTCTCAATCGTCAGACAGAACTCATACCATTTCCTATGCCGAAGATCGACACAATTATAGATGAGACCGGGGGTTGCCGACATTTTTCCCGCATCGATTTATGCAAAGGTTTCTGGCAGATCCCACTAACCGAAGAAACAAAAATGTACAACCGCTTTTATCACGCCATTCGATCTCTACGAATACAACCGGCTTCCTTTCGGTTGGAAAAAACTCGCCAGCGTGGTTCCAGAAGATCATGAACGAAGTCCTAAGCCATTCCTTGGTGTTTTTTGTAATGTGTACATAGACGACATTATAGTCTTCTCCAAAACAGAGGCTGAGCATCAGGACCATCTGTCTCAGGTGTTAAACCGCCTTGAGCTTGGCACATCTCAAGGTTAATTTAAGAAGAGTGCATTCTTTCAACAAAAAGTTGTGTTTCTTGGAAGAGTCTTTGATGGGAACACCAAAAGCACAAAACAAGAGTCCGTCGAGAAGATCTCCCAGTTGAAGAACCATATGACGTCCATTCACTGCGTGTGTTTTTGGGATTGGCAGGACATTTCCGATCTTTCATAAAGGACTTTGCTGTCAAAACTAGATGCCTCACGCGCTTAACGCAGAAAGAAGTTCCCTTTGAATGGAGTGACGAATGTGAGAGAGTCTACCGTGACTTGGTGCACAGAATTTCTTCTGACCCAGTTCTGCGTATACCAGACTTCACTTACCCTTTGAATTGAACACTGACGCCTCACATTATGGGACTGGTGCAGTGTTGTATCAAAAATGTATTGAAGCATCTGGCCGAGAAAAGCGACACGTAGTAGGTTACTACAGTTACACTTTCAAGCCGTCTGAAACAAACTACACTACTACAGAAAAGGAAGCACTGGCGGTTCTGAAGGCCGTTGACTACTTCCGCACGTACCTGGAAGGTACGAAGTTCACTTTGTTCACCGATCACCAGGCACTCACTCATCTCTTGAATATGACCCAAACTAAAGGGCGTATCGCCAGATGGGTGAATTACTTGCAGCAATTTGACTTCACCATCTCGCACCGACCAGGACCGCTTTTAAACCGATGCAGATGCTCTATCAAGATTGATGGTACAAAACAACACAGAAAAATCTGAAGAAATCAACGAAGTGAAGCTGTGGGAAGGGCTCAGAACAACTGGTTTTTACTGAAGGTCGGTATCAGTCCCACCAACCTCTTGTTTCCAAAGTGCTTTACTTGTACCACGATAGCCCAGAATCTGGAGGACACGACGGCTTTTGGCGTACCTACAACAGTTGGTCAAGAGGTTTACGTGCCTCACATGAAGAAAGACGTCAGTCAGTACGTTCGTTCATGCCATGTGTGTCAAGTACACAAAGTCAAGTATAAAACAGCCTACGGACACCATGATACTACCTTGCCACTCGAACGTGCCTTTTGAAGTAGTTCACCTGGATTTCGCCGAACTTAACAAGAAACGGGAAGGAGTCAGAAAAACGCAAGCCTTTCTGCTGGCCATAGATGAATGCAACCAGGATGGTCGCGGCACGAGCAGGAAAAGAAAGATCAAATAGCGTCATAACCCTTCTCGAAGAGACATGTTTAGAACTACGCGGACAATCGTATGCGATAACGGCCCCGCGTTCAAGAGTGAAAAGCTAGTAAGATGGCTCGAGATCACAATGTATCGATCAAGTTCTGTGCGCCATACCATCCTGCGGCGAATGGGCTTGCAGAACGTGCCATACGGGACGTGAAACAATACATCAAGATGTACGATAATTTTCCTGGGGGAGTGAAAATGTTCTTTAGAAGCAGCCGTAAAACATCATAACCGATCCTACACAAGTGGCTTGGGGGGTGCAGTCCACAGTACGCTTACTACAGGAGAGACCCCTATTCTGCAGGCATATCGTGAGTTGGGACTCTTGGAAAACCTCAAGATTGTCGAGGAGAGGCAACAAAAATCACAGGAGGAGATGTACCGAAAACGAATGAAAAAGAATTTCGACAAGAGGCATCGAGCAGACATGCCAAACATTCAAGTCACCGACCTCGTACTAGTGAGAAAGGAATAAGAGATTCCAGTGCAAAATTTTATGGGCCTTACTCTGTGACCAAGACAGCCACCCAGAACGGAATTTTGAAGACTGTCTGGTACACTGGTGAACGTGGATCTGTTGAATGTGCTTCAATGGGAATGTCTTCAAGTATTACCCAGGAGGGGTAATTAAAAGAAGAAAGCGGGAAGGGTGATGAATTTGAAGCGTATGAGCCTTTGGACAGAAGATGAAGAGCACGAGAGCCGCGGCAGGAAAGCAAAGGAGGAGGAAGTGAAAAATAAAGCAGATTAAGATGGACGCCAGTTCCATACTGAAGCTTAATGCTGTTCCGTTATTTTAAGTAGGAACACTACAC
>WOVY01009769.1:0-13160 GCA_013436015.1 Rhipicephalus annulatus | reverse complement strand
TAGAGAACGCTCAAAATACTGCCATCTTGCATACCCTTGAAGCGGTATGAAGCCTTTGGACAGAAGATGAAGAAGCACGAGAGCCGCGGCAGGAAAGAAGAAGGAGGAGGAAGTGAAAAATTAAAGCAGATTAAGATGGACGCCAGTTCCATACTGAAGCTTTAATGCTGTTCCGTTATTTTAAGTAGGAACACTACATTATTTTGGCCGCAGCGACGGATCGAAGCCATCATGTGGGTGACGTTCTTCATAGACGAGACCTCCGAGGAGATCATCTTTTCGATAGTACCAAGTTCAAGACGAAGCAGCGGTAGACCTACCTCGTGAGCTCAGCTCGGAAGAACTCGTGAACCTGGTTGTGGAAAAGGCAGCCGTAGACACTACATGAACTACGACGGAAAGGTGCTGTGAAAGTGAACTTGCGTGTGGCAACCTTCAACGACCTAGTTCTTGAACCAGTGCGTCGACAACACTCAGGATCACGATCTTCGACGGAAGAGGTGAGCCTCGTTTTAAAAGCTTTTCAGCTGCAACAGGAACAGATGGTTCAACAAAACCAAATAATGACATCTCTTATAAGCTCTCTGAATGCTGAGAGACCGACACCTAAATTCGTAGAACCTGATGCTTTCGAACGGTGTGGTCTTCAAATCCAGAAAGTTGGCTTGATTTCTACGAATATGCCGCTGGAAAAAACAAGTGGCTCTCTGATGAGGCTAAAATCACCAACATGCGCGTTTTACTTGAGAGGTGTTGCGCGAAGTGGTATGAACATGCATTCTGGAAGACAGTGGACGACTCTTGGAGCCAGTGGTAGGAAAAGTTTTTGAACTGCATTCCGAAGCAATCCAGTAGAAAGATGGAACACGGCGCTTAATTTCAAGTCTGAGCAAAGTTGCCTTGTCGAGTACTTCTTTGAGAAACGCCGTCTTTTAAGCTGGCGGAGCCTTTGCTTCCATCTACCCACGGCCGTAGTTGCCTTAATAATGCATGGATTGCACACTAACGTGTTGTGAAGCACGTGCAAATACTGTCACCAAAGACTCTAGATGACCTCCTCGCGTGTCTTCAGAACATACCATCAGCTTCGGAAACAAGCATAACCGCCGAGTCAAGCAGCTGTTTCAGTCGGAGTAAGCGGACTGGTCAAGCCGCGCTCAGCGAGAACCGAGCCACCTCGCTACTCGCACAGATAACTTGCCCTGGCGTGTTCCAAGATGTCGAGTGAATAATCTCGACACTGAAGCTCAGGAGTATTCGACAGAAAAAAACTAATAACGAGGGTGATCAGTCCCACCCGATGACTCCAATGAGACTGTTTATTTAAGTTGCTCTAGCCTACTTCACATTCCCGTCAAAGTAGGAAACAAACATATGATGGCTCTGGTAGACAGCGGTGCTTCTGTGTCCATTATAAATGCCAAGCTGGTGGATGCAAATCGCTTGCATAGTGGAAGAATCCTACGAGTACAAGGCTATGATGGAAAAGTAACGTTGCATGATCAGTGGGCCTTTGTAAACATCGAGTTCCAGGGTCAGCAAATAGAGAGCGAAGTGTTGGTGATAGAGGGGGTAACGTACGACTTTTTGCTATCAAGACCAGATATAAAGAAACAAAGATCAACGTGTACTGGGACGATGTGGTTCTAGTCGAAGGAGTAGCAAGGAACGAGACAAATCAGGGTAGACAAGATAATTCTACGAGTTGTCAAGTGCGCGGAGGAATATCGCAACGACCTACCCTGAACTTGTATGCATAGGAAGCTATCCATCAGGCGATGAAGTCCCACAAGGTTCCTTTCGAACTCGCTGATAAGACCGTCACTCGAAAAGCACCTTACAACTATGTCAAAGAGGCGAAAGATGTGGCTCAAGAAGAGTTGCAGGAGATGCTAGATGCTGATATATACGACCTTCGGTATCACCCTTCGCTTTCCCATAACGATCGCACCGAAAGAGACGGAACCTTCAGATTATGCACCGACTACAGGGTTCTCAATCGTCAGACAGAACTCATACCATTTCCTATGCCGAAGATCGACACAATCTATAGATGAGACCGGGGGTTGCCGACATTTTTCCCGCATCGATTTATGCAAAGTTTCTGGCAGATCCCACTAACCGAAGAAACAAAAATGTACACCGCTTTTATCACGCCATTCGATCTCTACGAATACAACCGGCTTCCTTCGGTTTGGAAAACTCGCCAGCGTGGTTCCAGAAGATCATGAACGAAGTCCTAAAAGCCATTCCTTGGTGTTTTTTTGTAATGTGTACATAGACGACACTTATAGTCTTCTCCAAAACAGAGGCTGAGCATCAGGACCATCTGTCTCAGGTGTTAAACGCCTTGAGCTTGGCACATCTCAAGGTTAATTTTAAGAAGAGTGCATTCTTTCAACAAAAAGTTGTGTTTCTTGGAAGAGTCTTTGATGGAACACCAAAAAGCACAAAACAAGAGTCCGTCGAGAAGAATCTCCCAGTTGAAGAAACCATATGACGTCCATTCACTGCGTGTGTTTTTGGGATTGGCAGGACATTTCCGATCTTTCATAAAGGGACTTTGCTGTCAAAACTAGATGCCTCACGCCTTAACGCAGAAAGAAGTTCCCTTTGAATGGAGTGACGAATGTGAGAGAGTCTACCGTGACTTGGTGCACAGAATTTCTTCTGACCCAGTTCTGCGTATACCAGACTTCACTTTACCCCTTTGAATTGAACACTGACGCCTCACATTATGGGACTGGTGCAGTGTTGTATCAAAAATGTATTGAAGCATCTGGCCGAGAAAAGCGACACGTAGTAGGTTACTACAGTTACACCTTTCAAGCCGTCTGAAACAAACTACACTACTACAGAAAAGGAAGCACTGGCGGTTCTGAAGGCCGTTGACTACTTCCGCACGTACCTGGAAGGTACGAAGTTCACTTTGTTCACCGATCACCAGGCACTCACTCATCTCTTGAATATGACCCAAACTAAAGGGCGTATCGCCAGATGGGTGAATTACTTGCAGCAATTGACTTCACCATCTCGCACCGACCAGGACCGCTTTTAACCGATGCAGATGCTCTATCAAGATTGATGGTACAAAACAACACAGAAAAATCTGAAGAAATCAATGAAGTGAAGCTGTGGGAAGGCTCAGAACAACTGGTTTTTACTGAAGGTCGGTATCAAGTCCCACCAACTCTTGTTTCCAAAGTGCTTTACTTGTACCACGATAGCCCAGAATCTGGAGGACACGACGGCTTTTGGCGTACCTACAACAAGTGGTCAGAGGTTACGTGGCCTCACATGAAGAAAGACGTCAGTCAGTACGTTCGTTCATGCCATGTGTGTCAAGTACACAAAGTCAAGTATAAACAGCCTACGGACACCATGATACTACCTTGCCACTCGAACGTGCCTTTTGAAGTAGTTCACCTGGATTTCGCCGAACTTAACAAGAAACGGGAAGGAGTCAGAAAAACGCAAGCCTTTCTGCTGGCCATAGATGAATGCACCAGGATGGTCGCGGCACGAGCAGGAAAAAGATGCAACTAGCGTCATAACCCTTCTCGAAAGAGACATGTTTAGAACTACGCGGACAATCGTATGCGATAACGGCCCCGCGTTCAAGAGTGAAAAGCTAGTAAGATGGGCTCGAGATCACAATGTATCGATCAAGTTCTGTGCGCCATACCATCCTGCGGCGAATGGGCTTGCAGAACGTGCCATACGGGACGTGAAACAATACATCAAGATGTACGATAATTTTCCTGGGGGATGGAAATGTTCTTTAGAAGCAGCCGTAAAACATCATAACCGATCCTACACAAGTGGCTTGGGGTGCAGTCCACAGTACGCTTCTACAGGAGAGACCCCTATTCTGCAGGCAGATCGTGAGTTGGGACTCTTGGAAACCTCAAGATTGTCGAGGAGAGGCAACAAAATCACAGGAGGAGATGTACCGAAAACGAATGAAAAAGAATTTCGACAAGAGGCATCGAGCAGACATGCCAAACATTCAAGTCACCGACCTCGTACTAGTGAGAAAAGGAATAAGAGATTCCAGTGCAAAATTTTATGGGTCTTACTCTGTGACCAAGACAGCCACCCAGAACGGAATTTTGAAGACTGTCTGGTACACTGGTGAACGTGGATCTGTTGAATGTGCTTCAATTGGGAATGTCTTCAAGTATTACCCCAGGAGGGGTAATTAAAAGAAAGCGGGAAGGGTGAAGCGGTATGAGCCTTTGGACAGAAGATGAAGAAGCACGAGAGCCGCGGCAGGAAAGAAAAGGAGGAGGAAGTGAAAAATAAAGCAGATTAAGATGGACGCCAGTTTCCATACTGAAGCTTTAATGCTGTTCCGTTATTTTAAGTAGGAACCTACAACCCTGTGGCACATAGTTGCTCTACACGTCCGTCTGCCTGTCCGTCTGTCTGCCAGTCCATCTGTCTGTCTCGTCCATGCGTCCGTCTGGCGTTCATCTAGAGAACACTCAAAGTACCGCCATTACCCTGTGGCGCATAGCCGCTTTACACGTCCGTATACTTGTTCGTCTGTCTGCCAGTCTGTCTGTCTGTCCGTCCATGCGTCCGTCTGTGCGTCCATCTAGAGAACACTCAAAGTACTGCCATCTCGCATACCCTGTGGCACATAGCCGCTCTACACGTCCGCCTGCCTGTCCGTCTGTCTGCCAGTCCGTCTGTCTGTCCGTCCGTGCGTTTGTCCATGCGTCCGTTCGTGCGTCCATCTAGAGAACACTCAAAGTACCTCCATCTCGCATACCCTGTGGCACATAGCCGCTTTACACGTCCGTCTACCTGTCCGTCTGTCTGCCAGTCTGTCTGTCTGTCTGTCCGTCCGTGCGTTCATCTAGAAAACACTCAAATTACTGCCATCTCGCATACCCCTGTGGCACATAGCCACTCTACACGTCCGTCTGCCTGTCCGGTCTGTCTGCCAGTCCATCTGTCTGTCCGTCCGTGCGTCCGTCCTTGCGTTCATCTAGAGAATACTCAAAGTTACCGCCATCTCGCATACCCTGTGGCGCATAGCCGCTTTACACATCCGTTTACTTGTTCGTCTGTCTGCCAGTCTATCTGTCTGTCCGTCCGTAAGTCCGTCCGTGCGCCCATCTAGAGAACACTCAAAGTACTGCCATCTCGAATACCCTGTGGCGCATAGCCGCTTTACACGTCTTTCACCTGTCCATCTGTCTGCCAGTCTGTCTGTCTGTCCGTTCGTGCGTCCATCCGTGCGTCCGTCTAGAGAACACTCAAAGTACCGCCATCTCGCATACCCTGTGGCACATAGCCGCTTTACACGTCTGTCTACCTGTCCGTCTGTCTGCCAGCCTGTCTGTCTGTCCGTACATGCATCCATTCATGCGTCCATCTAGAGAACACTCAAAGTACCCGCCATCTCGCATACCCTGTGGCACATAGCCACTTACACGTCCGTCTACCGGTCCGTCTGTCTGCCAGGCTGTCTGTCCGTCCGTGCGTCCATCTAGAGAACACTCAAAGTACCGCCATCTCGAATACCCTGTGGCACATAGCCGCTTTACACGTCCGTCTACATGTCCATCTGTCTGCCAGTCTGTCTGTCTGTCCGTCCATGCGTCCGTCCATGCGTCCATCTAGAGAACGCTCAAAGTACTGCCATCTCGCATACCCTGTGGCACATAGCCGCTTTACACGTCCGTCTACCTGTCCGCCTGTCTGCCAGTCTGTCTGTCTGTCCGTCCATGCGTCCGTCCGTGCGTCCATCTAGAGAACGCTCAAAGTTCTGCCATCTCGCATACCCTGTGGCACATAGCCACTTTACACGTCTTTCACCTGTTCGTCTGTCTGTCACTCTGTCTGGCGGTCTGTCCATGCGTTCGTCCGTGCGTCCATCTAGAGAACACTCAAAGTACCGCCATCTCGAATACCCTGTGGCACATAGCCGCTTTACACGTCCGTTTACATGTCCATCTGTCTGCCAGTCTGTCTCTCCACCCATGCATCCGTTCGTTCGTCAATCTAGAAAACACTCTGAGTACTGCCATCTTGCGCGTCGTATACCCTGTGGCACATACCCGCTTTACACGCCGGCTACCTGTTCGTCTGTCTGCCAGTCTGTCTGTCTGTGCGTGCGTCCGTCCGTGCGTCCATCTAGAGAACACTCAAAGTACCGCCATATCGAATACCCTGTGGCACATAGCCGCTTTACACGTCCGTCTACCTGTCCGTCTTTCTGCCAGTCTGTCTGTCTGTCCGTCCGTGCGTCCATCTAGAGAACACTCAAAGTACTGCCATCTCGTATACCCTGTGGCACATAGCCGCTTTACACGTCCGTCTACCTGTCCGTCTGTCTGCCAGTCTGTCTGTCTGTCCGTCCATGCGTCCATCAAGAGAACACTCAAAGTACTGCCATCTCGCATACCCTGTGGCACATAGCCGCTTTACACGTCCGTCTACCTGTCCGCCTGTCCACCAGTCTCTCTGTCTGTCCGTCCGTGCGTCCGTCCGTGCGTCCATCTAGAGAACGCTCAAAATACTGCCATCTTGCATACCCTGTGGCACATAGTTGCTCTACACGTCCGTCTGCCTGTCCGTCTGTCTGCCAGTCCATCTGTGTCCGTCCGTGCATCCGTCCTTGCGTTCATCTAGAGAACACTCAAAGTACCGCCATCTCGCATACCCTGAGGCGCATAGCCGCTTTACACGTCCGTCTACTTGTTCGTCTGTCTGCCAGTCTGTCTGTCTGTCCGTCCGTCCGTAAGTCCGTCCGTGCGTCCATCTAGAGAACACTCAAAGTACTGCCATCTCGAATACCCTGTGGCGCATAGCCGCTTTACACGTCTTTCACCTGTCCATCTGTCTGCCAGTCTGTCTGTCTGTCCGTTCGTGCGTCCATCCGTGCGTCCGTCTAGAGAACACTCAAAGTATTGCCATCTCTCATACCCTGTGGCACATAGCCGCTTTACACGTCCGTCTACCTGTCCGTCTGTCTGCCAGTCTGTCTGTCTGTCCGTCCGTGCGTCCATCCATGCGTTCATCTAGAGAACACTCAAAGTACCGCCATCTCGTATACCCTGTGGCACATCGCCGCTTTACACGTCCGTCTACCTGTCCGTCTGTCTTCCAGGCTGTCTGTCCGTCCGTGCATCCATCTAGAGAACACTCAAAGTTCCGCCATCTCGCATACCCTGTGGCCCATAGCCGCTTTACACGTCTGTCTACCTGTCCGCCTGTCTGACAGCCTGTCTGTCTGTCCGTCCGCGCGTCCATCCATGCGTCCATCTAGAGAACACTCAAAGTACCGCCATCTCGAATACCCTGTGGCACTTAGCAACTCTACACGTCCGTCTACCTGTCTGTCTGTCTGCCAGTCGGTCTGTCTGTCCGTCCATGTGTCCGTCCGTGCGTTCAGCTAGAGAACACTCAGAGTACCACCATCTCGAATACCCCGTGGCACATAGCCGCTTTACACGTCCGTCTACATGTCCATCCGTCTGCCAGTCTGTCTCTCCACCCATGCATCCGTTCGTTCTTCAATCTAGAAATACTCTGAGTACTGCCATCTCGCGCGTCGTATACCCTGTGGCACATACCCGCTTTACGCGTCCGTCTACCGGTCCGTCTGTCTGCCAGTCTCTCTGTCTGTCCGTCCGTGCGTCCGTGCGTGCGTCCAACTAGAGAACACTCAAAGTACCGCCATTTCGCATAACCTGTGGCACGTAGCCACTTTACACGTCCGTCTAACTGTTCGTCAGTCTGCCAGTCTGCCTGTCTCTTTGTGCATGCGTCCGTCCGTGCGTCCATCTAGAGAACACTCAAGGTACCGCCATCTCGAATACCCTGTGGCACATAACCGCTTTACACGTCCGTCTACCTGTCCGTCTGTCTGCCAGTCTGTCTGTCTGTCCATCCGGGCGTCCATCTAGAGAACACTCAAAATACTGCCATCTCGCATACCCTGTGGCACATAGCCGCTTTACGCGTTCATCTACCTGTCCGTCTGTCTGCCAGTCTGTCTGGTTGTCCGTCCATGCGTCCGTCTGTGCGTCAATCTAGAGAACACTCAAAGTACCGCCATCTCGCATACCTTGTGGCACATAGCCGCTTTACACGTCCGTCTACCTGTCCGCCTGTCTGCCAGTGTGTCTGTCTGTCCGTCCATGCGGCCGTCCGTGCGTCCATCAAGAGAACGCTCAAAATACTGCCATCTCGCATACCCTCCGACACATAGCCGCTCTACACGCCCGTCTGCCTGTCCGTCTGTCTGCCAGTCCATCTGTCTGTCCGTCCATGCGTCCGTCCTGGCGTTCATCTAGAGAACACTCAAAGTACCGCCATTACCCTGTGGCGCATAGCCGCTTTACACGTCCGTATACTTGTTCGTCTGTCTGCCAGTCTGTCTGTCTGTCCGTCCCTAAGTCCGTCCGTGCGCCCATCTAGAGAACACTCAAAGTACAGCCATCTCGAATACCCTGTGGCGCATAGCCGCTTTACACGTCTTTCACCTGTCCATCTGTCTGCCTATCTGTCTGTCTGTCCGTTCGTGCGTCCATCCGTGCGTCCGTCTAGAGAACACTCAAAGTACCGCCATCTCGCATACCCTGTGGCACATAGCCGCTTTACACGTCCGTCTACCTGTCCGTCTGTCTGCCAGTCTGTCTGTCTGTTCGTACGTGCGTCCATCCATGCGTCCATCTAGAGAACACTCAAAGTACCGCCATCTCGCATACCCTGTGGCACATAGCCGCTTTACACGTCCGTCTACCTGTCCGTCTGTCTGCCAGGCTGTCTGTCCGTCCGTGCCTCCATCTAGAGAACACTCAAAGTACCGCCATCTCGCATACCCTGTGGCCCACAGCCGCTTTACACATTCGTCTACCTGTCCGTCTGTCTGCAAGTCTGTCTGTCTGTCTGTCTGTCCGTGTATCCGTCCGTGCGTCCATCTAGAGAACACTGAAAGTACCGCCATCTCGCATACTCTGTGGCACATAGCCGCTTTACGCGTCCGTCTACCTGTCCGTCTGTCTGCCAGCCTGTCTGTGTGTGCGTCCGTGCGTCCGTCCGTGCATCCATTCAGAGAGCACTCAAAATACTGCCATCTCGCATACCTTGTGGCACATAGCCGCTTTACACGTCCGTCTACCTGTCCGTCTATCTGCCAGTCTGTCTGCCTGTCCATCCGTGTGTCCGTCATTGCGTTCATATCGAGAATACTCAAAGTACCGCCATCTCGCATACCCTGAGGCGCATAGCCGCTTTACACGTCCGTCTACTTGTTCGTCTGTCTGCCAGCCTGTCTGTCTGTCCGTCCGTCCGTAAGTCCGTCCGTGCGTCTATCTAGAGAACACTCAAAGTACTGCCATCTCGAATACCCTGTGGCGCATAGCCGCTTTACACGTCTTTCACCTGTCCATCTGTCTGCCAGTCTGTCTGTCTGTCCGTTCGTGCGTCCATCCGTGCGTCCGTCTAGAGAACACTCAAAGTATTGCCATCTCGCATACCCTGTGGCACATAGCCGCTTTACACGTCCGTCTACCTGTCCGTCTGTCTGCCAGTCTGTCTGTCTGTCCGTCCGTGCGTCCATCCATGCGTTCATCTAGAGAACACTCAAAGTACCGCCATCTCGTATACCCTGTGGCACATCGCCGCTTTACACGTCCGTCTACCTGTCCGTCTGTCTTCAAGGCTGTCTGTCCGTCCGTGCATTCTTCTAGAGAACACTCAAAGTTCCGCCATCTCGCATGCCCTGTGGCCCATAGCCGCTTTACACGTCCGTCTACCTGTCCGCCTGTCTGACAGCCTGTCTGTCTGTCCGTCCGCGCGTCCATCCATGCGTCCATCTAGAGAATACTCAAAGTACCGCCATCTCGAATACCCTGTGGCACTTAGCCACTTTACACGTCCATCTACCTGTCCGTCTGTCTGCCAGTCGGTCTGTCTGTCCGTCCGTGTGTCCGTCCGTGCGTTCAGCTAGAGAACACTCAGAGTACCACCATCTCGAATACCCTGTGGCACATAGCTGCTTTACACGTCCGTCTACATGTCCATCCGTCTGCCAGTCTGTATCTCCACCCATGCATCCGTTTGTTCTTCAATCTAGAAACACTCTGAGTACTGCCATCTCGCGCGTCGTATACCCTGTGGCACATACCCGCTTTACGCGTCCGTCTACCGGTCCGTCTGTCTGCCAGTCTCTCTGTCTGTCCATCCGTGCGTCCGTGCGTGCGTCCAACTAGAGAACACTCAAAGTACCGCCATTTTGCATACCCTGTGGCACGTAGCCACTTTACACGTCCGTCTAACTGTTCGTCAGTCTGCCAGTCTGCCTGTCTGTTTGTGCATGCGTCCGTCCATGCGTCCATCTAGAGAACACTCAAAGTACCGCCATCTCGAATACCCTGTGACACATAACCGCTTTACACATCCGTCTACCTGTCCGTCTGTCTGCCAGCCTGTCTGTCTGTCCATCCGGGCGTCCATCTAGAGAACACTCAAAATACTGCCATCTCGCATACCCTGTGGCACAAAGCCGCTTTACACATCCGTCTACCTGTCCGTCTGTCTGCCAGTCTTTCTGTCTGTCTGTCTGTCCGTGCGTCCCTCTAGACAACACTCAGAGTACCGCCATGTCGCATACCCTGTGGCACATAGCCGGTTTACACGTCCGTCTACCTATATGCCTGTCTGCCAGTCTGTCTGTCTGTCCGTCCGTGCGTCCATCTAGAGAACGCTCAAAGCACTGCCATCTCGCATACCCTGTGGCACATAGCCGCTCTACACGTCCGCCTGCCTGTCCGTCTGTCTGCCAGTCCATCTGTCTGTCCGTCCGTGCGTTGGTCCGTGCGTCCGTTCGTGCGTACATCCAGAGAACACTCAAAGTACCGCCATCTCGCATACCCTGTGGCACATAGCCGCTTTACACGTCAGTCTCCCAGTCCATCTGCCTGCCAGTCTGTCTGTCTGTCCGTCCATGCGTCCGTTCGTGCGTACATCTAGAGAACACTAGAAGTACCTCCATCTCGCATACCCTGTGGCACATAGCCGCTTTACACGTCCGTCTACCTGTCCGTCTGTCTGCCAGTGTGTCTGTCATTCTGTCCGTGTATCCGTACGGGCGTCCATCTAGAGAACACTCAAAGTACCACCATCTCGCACACTCTGCGGCAAATAGCCGCTTTACGCGTCCTTCTTCCTGTCCGTCTCTCTGCCAGCCTGTCTGTGTGTGCGTCCGTGCGTCCGTCCGTGCATCCATCCAGAGAACACTCAAAGTACTGCCATCTCGCATACCTTGTAGCACATAGCCGCTTTCCACGTCCGTCTACCTGTCCGTCTATCTGCCAGTCTGTCTGCCTGTCCATTCGTGCGTCCGTCCTTGCGTTCATCTAGAGAACACTCAAAGTACCGCCATCTCGCATACTCTGTGGCATATAGCCGCTTTACGCGTCCGTCTACCTGTTCGTCTGTCTGTCACTCTGTCGGTCCTTCCGTGCGTCCGTCCGTGCGTCCATCTAGAGAACAGTAAAGGACCGCCATCTCGAATACCCTGTGGCACATAGCCGCTGTACACGTCCGCCTACATGTCCGTCTGTCTGCTAGTGTGTCTCTCCACCCATGCACCCGTTCGTTCGTCAATCTAGAAACACTCTGAGTACCGCCATCTCGCGCGTCGTATACCCTGTGGCACATACCCGCTTTACGCGTCCGTCTACCTGTCCGTCTGTCTGCCAGTCTCTCTGTCTGTCCATGCGTCCGTCCGTGCGCCCATCTGGAGAACACTCAAAGTACCGCCATATCGAATACCCTGTGGCACATAGCCGCTTTACACGTCCGTCTACCTGTCCGTCTGTCTGCCAGTCTGTCTGTCTGTCCGTCCGAGCGTCCATCTAGAGAACACTCAAAGTACTGCCATCTCGTATACCCCTGCGGCACATAGCTGCTTTACACGTCCGTCTACCTGTCCGTCTGTCTGCCAGTCTGTCTGTCTGTCCGTCCGTGCGTCCATCTAGAGACCATTCAAAGTACTGCCATCTCGCATACCCTGTGGCACATAGCCGCTTTAAACGTCTGTCTACCTGTCCGCCTGTCTGCCAGTCTGTCTGTCTGTCCGTCCATGCGTCCGTCCGTGCGTCCATCAAGAGAACGCTCAAAGTACTGCCATCTCGCATTACCCTGTGGCACACATAGCCGCTCTACACGTCCGTCTGCCAGTCCGTCTGTCTGCCAGTCCATCTGTCTGTCCGTCCATGCGTCCGTCCTGGGCGTTCATCTAGAGACCACTCAAGTACCGCCATTACCCTGTGGCGCATAGCCGCTTTACACATCCGTATACTTGTTCGTCTGTCTGCAAGTCTGTCTGTCTGTTCCGTCCATGCGTTCCGTCTGTGCGTCCATTCTAGAGAACACTCAAAGTACTGCCAGCTCGCATACCCTGTGGCAACATAGCCGCTCTACACGTCCGCTGCCTGTCCGTCTGTCTGCCAGCCGTCTGTCTGTCCGTCCGTGCGTTTGTCCATGCGTCCGTTCGGGCGTCCATCTAGAGAACACTCAAAGTACCGCCATCTCGCATACCCTGTGGCACATAGCCGCTTTACACGTCCGTCTACCTGTCCATCTGTCTGCCAGTCTGTCTGTCTGTCTGTCCGTCCGTGCGTTCATCTAGAGAACACTCAAAGTACTGCCATCTCGATACCCTGTGGCACATAGCACTCTACAGTCCGTCTGCCTGTCCGTCTGTCTGCCAGTCCATCTGTCTGTCCGTCCGTGCGTCGTCCTTGCGTTCATCTAGAGAATACTCAAAGTACCGCCATCTCGCATACCCTGTGGCGCATAGCCCTTTACGCGTCCGTTACTTGTTCGTCTGTCTGCCAGTCTCTCTGTCTGTCCGTCCGTAAGTCCGTCCGTGCGCCCTCTAGAGAACACTCAAAGTACTGCCATCTCGAATACCCTGTGGCGCATAGCCGCTTTACACGTCTTTCACCTGTCCTCTGTCTGCCAGTCTGTCTGTCTGTCCGTGCATGCGTCCGTCCTGCGTCCATCTAGAGAACACTCAAAGTACCGCCATCTCGCATACCCTGTGGCACATAGCCGCTTTACACGTCCGTCTACCTGTCCGTCTGTCTGCCAGTCTGTCTGTCCGTCCGTGCGTCCATCTAGAGAACACTCAA
>WOVY01009768.1:0-14830 GCA_013436015.1 Rhipicephalus annulatus | reverse complement strand
GCGACGCAACAGTGGTTGGCAGCTGCGGGATCGGCCGGCGTCAGCGACATCGATGCGGTGAGTGCCTGATGTTTTTCCCTCAGTTCACCAGACTACTCTAGCTCAGGTTGTAGTAGTTTAGAGAAGGGCTGTGTGAAGCATTGAAGTGAGCTTTGATCGTTTCAAGCAAAGTCGAAGTGCTTTGAAACCAAAGTTAATGCGGAGGGGTAAACACGGGAGTGTGAAAAATTGCTTGCGCGTCTTGCTAGTAGGCTTATAGTGGGTACGGCAAGTAAATTCTTAACAGGGGCAAACAGCAAGAGGCTAGTGTGAACGATGGAGAACCTTAAAGTGAAGGAACTCATCGAAATTGTGAGGAACTCGGCATTACTTGGGCGTGCGAAACGAAAGCAAGCGATCCTTGAGATCATGAAGGATGAGGGAGTGTCGGCTGAGGAAGTCGATGAGGCCTGGGTGGATATTAAAGCACGCCGTGAGGAGGCTGAAAGGCAGAAGTAGAAGGCTCGCGAACGTGAGGAAGCTGAAAGGCGAGAGCTCGCGAAGAAGCTGAAAGGCGCGAACGTCGCGAGGAGGCCGAGAGACAGGAGCGTCTCGAGTTGAAACGACTAGAATTGGCAATCCTACACAGTGTTCGCAGGCGCCTAGCGTAGCTTCTCCAACATTCAGGTCAGCGGTTTTAGAATTCGGGACCAACTGCCACCGTTCGTAGTAGGCGAGGACATGGCGAAGTATCTCGTCAAGTTTGAACACGTCTGTGAGCGAAACGCTTTGGAGCGGTCTCTTTGGGCGCGGAACCTGCTAGCTCTTCTTCCCGGCGAAGTGTCCGACGCGATAACTTGCTTGTCGAGGGAAGCGTTTGAGAGCTATGACGAGGTTAAGAAGTGCTCTTGAGACGTTATAAGTTGTCACCCGAGGCTTTCAGGCAAAGGTTCCGGTATGCTAAAAGGGGAATGAGTCACACGTTGACTTCGCGTTTCGTCTTAAAGCCGATTTGTTGAATGGCTCAAGGGCGAAGGTGTTTATGACGACCGCGATAAAGTGGTGGAATGCGTTGCATTGGAGCAATTCTACCGCTGCATCGAGGAGGATGTCAGAACTTTGGCTGCAGGACAGACTTGGGGAAGTACAGTTAAACAAGGCAGCAGAGTTAGCTGAGGAGTATTATACTCGCCGAAAGTTGCATAGCAGGGCAGTGCGCGTTGAAAAGATGAAAGGAAAGAGGGCTTTTCAAAGAAACCTGATCAACGGAAACCCGCTCCGCACCGTAATTTCAAGAAGGACCCGTCTCTTACGAGGACAGTGTAGGGGAAGGGCAAACAAAGCGGAGAAATCGAGTGAGGTTTCTACCACACAGGCATTTGATATCGGAAAACAACGGAAGCCGCTAATCTGCTACAACTGCAAAAAGGAAGGGCACATCGCGAGAAACTGTCAGGAAATTTGCCTTCGCAACAATCCGAGAGAGAGAGAAAAAACTTTATTAAAAGTAGTCCAATTGCTCAGGCATGGCCCTTGCCCCTAGCTGTCGGCCGGAATCCCTTGGGACGCGGCAGCAGCAAGGGCTTGACTGATGATGTCGCGCTGGACGTTGGGATCTGGGCTGCAGAGCAGGGCCTCCCAGGATTCTACAGTGCGAGAACCATCGTTTTGACTTGGACATGTCCACACCATGTGGACCAAATTCGCTACCCATCACAAATTTACACTGGGACTGGAAAACTGCGGGGTGCCACTTGCTGTAAAGTGCGGGGTTTGGAAAACCCCGGTCTGTAAACTTCGCGCACAAAATCTCGTTTTTCTTACTTAGTGAGTTGTCCGCTCTCGGGTACCTTGCCGATCAGCCTGTAGTGTGCGACGATTTCATGGTATGTGCGCATATACTCGCTTCTTTTTTCGGTATTTTGGGAGGTTCCAGGGTCGACCGGTAGGTGAGACCTCGGCGACGGAATGAGCCTCCTCGTTCCCTCTAAGTCCTTGGTGAGCTGGAGCCCAGACAAGCAGAATCTGCTCTTGGGTACTCCTACCATGTTTAATATACGACGGCAGTCTCCGTCACCCTTCCCATTCGTAATTTCTCACAGCGTTTTTGGAGTCGCTGATGACCACCCTGATCCCCTTTTGGCTGATGGCCAACTATGGCCACTTCCTCGGCCTCTACAGTCTCGACACCAAGTACTGTGCAGCACGCAGTTAGGCCACCATCTCCCCTGACCGCCACTGCCGTGTGTGCCGCTTTGCTTTCATATTCCGCAGCGTCTGTATACGCGACGTCCTGTCGACCAGTGTACCTAAATTGTAATGCCTCTGCCCTGGCTTTACGCCTGCCTTCGTGAAAGTTAGGGTTCATATTTCTGGGTAGCGGAGGTATCTTTATCCTGTCCCTGATCTGTATTGGTATGTCTTTTGAACGCGCTTGCTCACGCGTGGGCTCATAGCCCAATCTCTTTAATATTGCTCTCCCCGTTTTAGATCCGAGTAGTCTTTGATGTTGTGCAGTCACAGTAGCCTCAATTAGCTCATCGAGTGTGTTAGATACCCCAACTTCATAAGTCTGTCAGTTGACGTGTTTGGGGGAAGTCCGAGCGCGACTTTCACACTTTCCTGATAATGGTGTCGAGTTTGCCCCGCTCCGCTTGGTTTAATTTTAAATAAGGTGCCACGTACACTATCCTACTATATGAAGGTCTGTCCTATCTAAGAAGGTTCGCCTCCTTCATCCCAGCATGCCTGTTTGCTATTCGTCTGATGAGACGACATGTCTGATTAGAACTGGCTTCCAACCTAGCAAGAGTTTCAGAATTCCTAAGGTTCGCCTGAATCCTTAGTCCAAGGACACGGATACTGTCGACCGCGGGGATCTCTGCGCCGTTAACATACAAGTGGATGTCCACTTCAGGCCTGTTGTGGAGCCGCCGTTTTCCGGCGGGCATGAGGAAGAGTGCTTCCGCCTTTTCGGCCGAGCATTTAAGTCCTTTGGGCCTCCAGGTACTCCACGATTTTATCAATGGCGATTTGCAGAGAGCCTTCAATTTGGCCGTCACTGCCCTTGTTCATCCATAATGTTATGTCATCCGCGTAAATGGTGTGATTTAAATTCTCAATATCCTTTAACTGTTCAGGCAGTTTCAACATCACAATGTTGAAAAAGGGTGGGTGATAACACCGAGCCCTGAGGTGTCCCCCTGTTGCCTAATTTAATGTCCTCGATGGATTCTTCCCCGATTTTTAAAGTGGCTGTCCTGTTCGAAAGGAAGTCCTTGACATAATCATAAACTCGCTTTCCGACGTTCAGGGAGCTCAGATTCTCCAAGATTGATACGTGCCTCACGTTGTCAAATGCTTTTGCCACATCTAAACCCACGATAACTTTGGTGTCTCGCGTTGGCTTGTCTATAATTTGATCCTTGAGCTGTAGCATCACGTCGCACGCTGATAGTCGGGGTCGAAAACCGATCATGGTGTCCGGATACATACCATTGTCTTCCATGTACCTATTGAGCCGCGTCGAACGACATGCTCCATGAGCTTACCTACGCAAGACGTTAACGATCGGCCTAAGATTCTCGAAACAGAGTTTTTTACCCGGTTTAGGAATGAAAATTACATTTGCGAGTTTCCACTCCTGCGGTATCGTCCCTTTTTCCCAACACTCCTGCATGTACGTTGCTAGGTTAGCGATGGACCTATCGTCTAAATTACGGAGCATTTTGTTAGTCACTCTGTCCGGCCCTGCCGCTGATCTAGTCCTTAGCCGATTAATCTCCGCTCTCACCTCAGCCAGGGGAATAGGGCGTCTAAGGCTGCGTTTTCCCCGCCCTCCATACTGGGAGAGGTTCGGATCCGGCGGGATTAATGTATCTGCTCCGAACTTCTTCTAAGAGTTCCTTCTTAGTACCTTCAAATTGGTGCGCCATTCGTTCCAATTGTTGTTTAGACGCTGTCTTCGTGCTCTCGGATCTAAAAGGTGACGAAGAAGTCGCCACGTCCGGACGTACTATATTTTCTATCCATCTCCTGACAGACGTTCCCCACCTTTGCTTCGTGAGCGTGATGGCGTGCTCTTCAATTTGCCTGTTTAAAGCTGCTATTTGTTTCCTGATACTCCGATCCCATCTCCTCTGTTGGAGTCGGTTTCCAAAGCTTTCTTTTTCTTCCAAAGATTTACTAATCTCATGTCTACCACTTCATTGTCCTCCTCGGTTTCCACCGCTTCAGTGGCTTCCTTAACAGTACGTAACACCCCATCGCACCACTCGGCAATGTCGGAAATGGAGTCGGGTCGCCTCTGAGGTCCCTGAAAGAGTCCCAATTTACGGCCTCTACCCTTCGTTTCCGAGGTGTTGCCGGGCCTCCCTCTACCACTATTTCTATGATCATGTGATCACTGCCTAGGTCCTCGTTTGTGTTGCACCACGTGGCACTAGTGCCGCTCCCCGTCAGGGTAAGGTCGGGTGTGGTATCAATCGCGACACTATTTCCCTTCCTCGTTGGCTGCAACGGGTCGGTTATCAAGTCCAGATTATGAGTTTGCATGTCATCCCACAATTTCCTGCCCTTAATTGAAGCCTGCTTATATCCCCATGCCGTGTGGTGAGCGTTAAAGTCACCGACGATCAGCAATGGGTTGTTCTTACTCTTACGTCGCGTAGAAGCGAAGAGATCCCCAAAGTCGCATCGCCTTTGTCTGGGAGAGCTGTATATATTTAGTACGAACAAGCTAGCGTTTTTCTTTTTTGGGGGTATTAGTTCTATGAGAACATGTCGATGTGTGCATTACCAATGTCATGCTGCACCACCGTAACGTTTCGCCTGACCAGGGTGGCCACCTGCGTACTCGTGCCTTCGCTTACATAGGATTTATAACCCGGCAACGTCGCCTTTCTCCCACATTCCTGTAAAGCTATAACATCCGGTCGATCCCCTTTCCTCAGGAATTCCTGCAGAACCGCACGCTTGCGCGTGAAGCCTCTGCAGTTTCATTGCCAAACGGTGTTCTTACTGAATCTGTGAGCCATGATTGCCACTAAGGTGATTAATCGGCCTGCCTAATACTTACTTTTTGGGCGAGCTGTTCATACGCCCGATCCCTCTTCGCGAATTCTGTTTTAAGTTCCTCGGTAAGTTTATTATCCCGCTGATGCAACTGCTGATTCAGATTTTGAAACATTTCGAACATTCGTTTCTCGAAGGCCTTAGCCATTCATCGTCCTGGGTAGATTTGGCTTCAATGTTTGCCTCCAGTTGCGCTATTTTCATGTCTATCACTGTCGCTACGTTCTCCTCTATTACGGGCTTTTCCGCCTCTTTTGCCCTCTTTTTCGCTGGAGGTGGAGTAGCGCTCTGCTCCTCCGGCATTTTTATATTTTGATTCTGTGGCATTCGTGGTAGGGAAACCGGTGTTGTGTTAGACGACTTAATAGCTATTTGAAGCTCCTCTATTTGCCGACTCATCATTTCTAGCTGGTCTTTAAGCATGCGATTCTCTTCCTTAATGGTTAACATTTCTTCATCGCGTTTATCCTGGGAGGCCCTATCTCCCCAACCCACCTTGCGGTTCGGCGACGTGGGTCTCCCACTGTTGAGGACAGCACTGCCGGAAGTCCCCTCGTTTACTGGACCAGTCATTGGTGGCAGATCTCCTTCTTGTCTTTCCGGTAGTCTTGGGAAGGAACCTGCTCTTCCTCTTGACCCTCTTCGATGCTTCGACCGGCTCCTGGACCGTTCTTTGATCTCTTCCATTCTGCACGTTTGTGGATCGGCATCTTCCGCCTTCCGCTCTTCTCCTTCCATTCGCCGCCAGGCCTCCCACTGTCTCTTCTTTATTGTATAAGGGGTCCTGAAAGCTTCCTTGCATTTCCGATCTGCTGTCAGATGACCTTTGCCACACAGCTTACACTTGGGCTCACATGCATGGTCCTCGGGTGGAGCTGTCATTCCGCATCCCCGCAGCGAACATGGTCGCTGATACACACGTCCAATCTGTGTCCTAGCTGGCCACATCGGTAGCACACCTCGTATCGTTTCTTATAAAGCACGCACTTCAGCGGTACGCCGTAACAGTACATCCACCTGGGCACTGTCTCATTTTGAAGATGATGACCGCTGAACTTGAGTTCCCCAGCTTCCTAACACCAAGTATCGGCGGGTTCCTTGAGTTGTCGAAGGCCTCTGTCAGTTCCTCTACTGACAATCTCGGGTCGATGCCGCGCACCACACCCCGCCCGCTATCCTCGTGCGGCGCGAGGTACGCCGTGACGTCATAGCTCTTGCCTTCAATCTTGATAGACTTAATCCTGGTCACCTTCCAGACAGTGTCTATGTCTGGAGTGCTGAAAATCAGGGTGCCTTGCTTGTCGTTAACAATGAACACTTCCTTGTCTTGTCCCTTAATCCACGGAATTTGCGCTGCCATGCGCACCGCCTCACTGAGCCTGGTGTTCGGAATTTTTGTGAGCGCCAGCCCGCACTTCGGACGAATGATTATCTTGTAGTCGTTCGCCGGCAACCGCGGTAGGTACGACGCAATCGAGCGCTCCGCGATCTTGTGCCCCAGCTTTTTGTATGCTGCGTTCGCAGCCGCCGTCTTCTTCCTGTCTTCGCCGGGCTCGGTTCCACTTTCTGCCCGGGCGTTGCCATCTTGGCGTCCCTGTCTGTCACCTCTAGCGGCGTCACGCAGCTCTTTAACATGTTTTCCAACTTTCGTGATCCAGTCAGCGGTTCTAAATTCTTCAGGGGTAATTTCAGTACCCTCCACGGTCACCTCCATTGCCGTCGCGTCTCCACAACGGGGCTCTGAAGCGAACGCCGGGGGCGTCGGCCACCGCCGAGCCGCCGCGTTTGTTCACCGCTAGCGTTAGGCTTTGCTGGGCGGAGACGCAGTCGACACCAAGATAGCCATAAAATGCCCCAAAACGTACTCACAGTCCTGAAGTCGTGGTCTAGATGGTCCAGAGAACTTCAGGCAGGAGATTATAGGAGTTGTTTGCTGTAACTGCACGATTTCCACCAGACCAAACAACTTTCCGCGGAGCTGATGCGAGGCACATCCGAACTCCCTGGCCCCCTGGTGGCCAATCAACAATCCGAGAATCAGAAAAAAACATGCGGTTGTTGGAGCCGTATCTCCAAGAAACTAGGGTGAATGAGAAAACGTGCCGAGCACTTAGAGACTCAGCGGCAACCATGGACGTTGTGCATCCTTCATTGGTGTCTCCGGATGACTTTACAGGAGAATGCGCGTGGATCAGGCAAGTCGCCGAGGAGCAGAGTGTTCGCTTACCAATCGCCACGGTTGTGATTGAAGGCCCGTTCGGTAAGCTTCGCACCGAAGCGGCTGTGTCTGCCGCGCTAAATGATCGTTTTCCTTATCTTTTCTCCAACAACTCAGAGCAGCTTCTCAAAGAGCAGGGCAAATCGTTCTTCCCCAACTTAGCGTGCATGGCCCTCACGCGATCGCAAGCGCGGAAGCTATCGCGGCAGCTTGACCTTGTTCAAAGCGGTGAACTCTCAAGTGACCATGTCGGCGGGTCGACGGAACCTCAGAGAGGAAATTTTCCGCGTGAGTCATGTGAGCAGTCGCGCGAGCGGCCCGTCACCGAACCGACCGGCGCGGTTTCCGTAGAAAAGGGAGACGACATGGCGCCATTGAGTCAGAGCGAGAGGGTTGCAACGCTCTCGCCTGTAGCGGAAAGTTGGAGCGAGCTGCCGAGAGTTGATCGAGAGACGCTCATTCGAGATCAGCGTGGGGACCTCTCGATTGAAGCGCTAGTAGAAAGCCACAAAAACGCGGCACAAGTGCTGTCGAAGGAGCACTACGAGAAATCGGTGAAGAAGCGTGCTTTTGAAGTGTATAATCAGGTAATGCGGCTGCAGCCGTCCAAAAGGAACAAGCTTGAGGTTGATTGGGAAGGGCCCGCGAAAGTAGTATCGAAGCTTTCTGATACCAATTGTGAAGTTAAATTAGGAAGGCGGGCCGAACAAAATTTATCACAGTAACTTGAAAGCAGTCGTAAATTTACTTTAAAGTGCTTCAGAGGAAGAGGAAGCAGAAATTTTTAGTTCTAGTGAGGTAATCGAAAGGAAATCGGAGGTAATCTTGGAGCCGTTAAACCTAGAGCCTAGGTTAAATGAAGTCCGGAAGGAGGACCTGAGAAAGATTGTTTCCGAGTTTGGAGACGTGTTTTCGGACCGCCCCGGAAACACGAGGGTGATCGAACACGATATCGAGCTAAGCGGTGAGGAGTCAATCCGTAGCAAGCCGTATCGTTGTTCCCCTGTGCAATGTCGCAAGTATGAGCCGCTCTTGGTGCCGCATAGGTATCGTCGCCTAAAAGTGGCCGGTTACTGAAGTGGAGCATGTTGCTCCACAGCGCAACTTTGACGTTCGCTATCAAAAAAATAAAAATAAAGGAAAGGTAAACGCTAATGCAGGTGCATTGAGCAGTGCGTTCCAGCTAGTAACTTCTCAACCTTTCGGTTTCTCGCTGGCGATTCGGGGCAAAATTTTGACCTCATCACGACCTGGGCTGAGCGCTCTCGTTCAGAGTGATCTCAAGGGGCCAACTTTATGTGGTATTCTAATTCGTTGCGTTGTTGTGTGAAAAATTCAAGTTCTTACTTTAAGAGTCTTGTGTCCCACGTGTGCCTCTTGATGTAGAGGGAACGAAATTCCGATAGACACGTAGATAGGTTGTCACAGAACGAGCGCTAAAAAGAGAGAGAGGTTAATGATAGAGGAAGAGATAAAAAGGTCGCTATTTTCTGCCTCCCGTCGCGGGGGCACGGCTCAGCGCCTTTAGGGATCGGGGAAGGGGAAGTAAAGATGATAGGAAGAAGAGAGGAGGGAAAGAAAAAGTGAATGGCATGGCAAGAGAACGTCTTGTCAGTACAGTCAGTAGTGCAAATGAAAAGAGTTCGTCTATAAGGCGGCGAGGTCCGCGCAAGCACAGAACTCGAGGAAGGCTCGAAGGGCTTTCGTCTTCGAGCGCGCGGGAAAAAGTATGTCTTCCATTGTTTCGGCAGGTAGTCCAAGCAGACGATAGCGGCTTACCAGTGTGCAACGCTCAGTGGCCAGGTCAGGGCAGGAGCAAACAATATGCTGCAGTGTTTCGTCATCACCGCACCTTCGGCACGCTGGCGATGAAGAGCGACCCGCGGAATACATGCGTGCCGCAGGCCAGACGCTGCCAGTACGCAGGCGAAGCAACAACCGCCGCTCGCATCTGTCCAGGCCGGTCTCCGGAAGGGGTGGTGGAGGTTTGCCGCTTGACACCCGTGTGTCAGGGTGGGCCGTTGGTAAGAGCTTCCGCAGACGCTGCCGTGAGTAATCCGACTGAGTTACCGCCTTAGTGACTGGCGTGTCGCAGTGGTGGGCTGCCTTAGCGGCGGCGTCAGCCTCCTCGTTGCCAGCTATTCCAACGTGCGAGGGAAGCCAGTGGAGGGACAGGCGCACACCACTCTCTTTGATGGCGGTCAGTTTTGCGTGCAGCAACGCCACAGTTATGCCTGCTTGGTCTGGTTGGAGCAGCGCTTGTAAGGCTGGTCGGGAGTCGCACAGAATCGCCACAGGCAACTGGGGTAACGTGGCAGCAAGGTGGTCGGCTGCCAAGTGAAGGCCGGCCAATTCAGCTGCAGTGGAGCTGGCGTGAAAGGGAAGTCGGCAGCGGATGGTTGTCCCAGTCGATGGTATGACGCAGGCAGCCGCGGCCGAACGGGGGCTGTCCCGAACGGACCCGTCCGTGAATACCAGGAGCTGCCCCTTAAGTCTTTCATGAAGTTTCGCCACGGCTGCCTGATGGAGCTCGCATGCCGGTGTGCGCCTTTTTCTGAGGTTGTCCAGAGTTAATTGTACGTCCAGAGGCTGTTGATGTGGTGGAGGGGGTTGGATTGGACTGGGGGGATCGGGGACCAGCTCTTCATAGAGAGCGCAGATCTGTGCCATCCGTGACGCTGGTCGGCTCCGCAGTCTCCGAAGGAGGGCGGCGCCCCCGAGGGCCCTGTGAAGGCGATCCACATGATGCAGCGCCTGTCGTAGCATCAAGAGTGACAGAGGCCAGGTCTGGGCCTCCGCCAGGGTTGCAGCTATGGGTGACTGACGGGAAAGTCCCATGAAGCGCCGAATTGCCATGCGATGTTGCCGCTCCAGTTGCTCCTTGCGGTGTGGCGCCAGCTGCACCAAGGGCAGTGCATAAGTTTGCGCTGTCGTTGCAGCCCCTTCGTAGAGTCTTAGAGCCAGCCGAGAGGTGCACCCTTGGCCCCTGCTGAGCAGTTTGCTTACGGCAGTCTCGACCCTGGTGGCCTTGAAGACGGCGAGCTTAACGGCTGGTATCCAGGTAAGGCGGTGGTCGATCCTTAGCCCCAGGTACGTCACTGCATCGCTCCACGGGATAGGTCGGTCACCTAGCACAAGCCTTCGGACGGCCCTCCGCGCAGTGGCTCTGGGGTGAACCAGCAGTGCCTCCGTCTTCGTGGGCGACACGTTCAGTCCGATTGCCTTGAAGAAAGAGGCGACGGCATCCAAGGAGCGCTGCAGGGAACGCCTTATGGCCGTGAAGTTTTGCCTAGGCCCCTTAACCCACAGTGCCACATCGTCTGCGTACAAGGAGCACTGCGTGGGGTAACGCTTGTCTGCGGGCATCGCGGTCGGCAGCCCCGCTAGCACCAGGTTGAACAAAAAGGGGCTCAGGACGGAACCTTGTGGAACGCCTGCTGTCACTGGCCGTGGATCGCTGAGCGCGCGTCGTACTCTAACCCGGAGGGTGCGTTTTGCCAGAAAGGCACTGATAAAGGTACGTAGGCAGCTCACGATGCCGAGTGTGTCCAAAGCACTCTCTATCGCTATGTGAGGTAAGCTGTCAAAAGCGCTCTGTACATCCAGCAGGACGAGGAGGGCCACTTCGCCGTTGCTCTTGGCCTCCTCCAAGGTAGAGACGACGTCCGCGATCGAGTCTGCTGTGCATCGGTGGCGTCGGAAGCCCGTCTGCTGTTCTGGTAGGAAATCCTTTGCCCCCGCAATCCAATTTAGGCGTGCCAGTGCTATGGCTTCCATGAGCTTGCAGGCAGCAGAGGTGAGAGAAACGGGTCTGTAGGACGTAATGGCGGCACAAGGGCGGCGAGGTTTCCGGATCGGCACCACAACAGCGGTCAGCCAGGCTTCAGGTAGGTTGCCGCTCTGCCATATTTCATTAAAAGTCCTCAACAGGTGTCGTCGTGAGGCCATATCCAGGTTGCGCAGCATCTGGTATGTGATGCCGTCGGCACCAGGGGAGCTGCGGCGCTTGGTTCTGGCTAGAGCAACGTTCAGTTCGTGTTCGAAAATAGGATCCTGACACAGAGATGCGATCTGGCTGGCCGTCCAGGCAGGGTGATGACCTTGCGGTGGCTTGGGAGCAGGCGTGGCGATGAGGGCTGAAGGATTGGCTGGTGGGAGTTCTGTGAAGCGATCGGCCAGTCGCTCTGCCAGTTCTTTTTCACTAATGCCCAAGTAGATGGCCACCGCAATGACGGGTTGCCGCACCATTGGTCCAGTGACGAGGGATCGTAGAAGTCGCCATGCTTTTGCGCCACCTCTTGCCTGACTCAGGGAGAGGCAGATGCCTTGCCAGCTTTGCCGCCTGCGACGGTTGGCATGTCGCCGACATACCGCATCCACACGATTGAAGAGTGTACGTTGAGCTGGGTCATGGGATTTTAGGTACCTTCTCTCAGCCCTGCGCCTCGCAGCCCGTAAGTTCAAGTGATGGAGGTCTGGCACAGGATGGTGCTCTGGCACCCTGGTCTGGATAGTTGCCGCCTGCGCTGCCACTGCTACCAGATTCAGGAAATCCTGATCCTCTGGGACGTCTCGAAGCTGCCTTCGAAAAGCCCGCCAATCGATCGTACTACACAACCTCCTCCTTGGGATCTTTCCGCCCACAGGTGAGATGACGATCGGCAGGTGGTCTGAACCCCAGGAGTCAGGCTCCACTGCCCAATCGTACCGGTCCCCTTCACTGGCCAAGGTGACGTCAATGGCGGAGCATGACGGTCGTGCTGTTCTGCGGACGAAAGTGAAGGATCCGGTGTTCAAAACTTGTAGGCCCAGTTGATGGATAACGTCCACCAGATCCCTTCCTCGAGAGGAGCAGGTGCTACTCCCCCACATGGTGTGATGAGCATTCATGTCCCCACATATGAGGTAGTCTCTTCCGAATTTAGCCGTGAGCTGTAACAGCATGGAGGCGTCCCACCGCTGTCCAGGTCGCACATACACAGAGGCCACTGTCGTGTCAACACCGCGAAGCCGCACCGTCACGGCACAACACTCAAGAGCCCCTCCAGTGACATCAGCCACGTTTATGTGCACATGTGGTAGTTCTCGTCGCACGTACACTGCACAACGTGGTCGTCCCTGGGGATGTGCACTCGCTATGCACGGCGCGTCCTGGCACGTGTCTAGAGTACACGACGTGATACCTTGGTAACCGATGTATCCGGGAAGTCGCAAGTCGGTCGCTGCTACGTACACTTCCTGCAAAGCAAGCACATCATACTCGCTCTGCAGGAGATGTGAGGAGAGGTCTGCATGCCGCCGCCGCAACGAGTGAGCGTTCCATTGAAGCACACACGGGCGGCGGCGGCGGTGGTTCTCTGCAGCATGCGGATGAGTGTCAGCCATGGTGGCTGCTATGAGGGTGCGCGCCACCTGCCTGAAGGCAGATGGAGCGCAGCTGGTTTTCAGGAGGCAGCAGGTCCGCAACTGCTCTTAACAGGAGCCTCAGGTTTGCATTTTCCTGGTCCACACGGGGCTGGGAAGGTACCTTCGCGGGTGGACGAGTCGTGGTAGAGTCTGGGTGCTTGAGACCAGCCGAAGGGCCCCGTTGTTGTACGCCTGTCTGGCCTGGATGGGTCGAGCTGACCGTCATCTTGGATGGTGATCCCACTGCGGCAGCATAGCTCTTGCCCATGGTCTGCTTCAGCTGAGGACTATCAGTTACACTAGGGCTTGCCCGCAAGACTGCTTGAGCCTCGCGGTGAGGCAGGTAGGTGGGAGCTGACGCCTTGATGGTGGCCAGGCGCCGCTCTCTTTGCCAGAGCTGACAGTCTGCGGAATCAGCTGAATGTGGCCTGCCGCAGTGCAGGCATCTTAATTTGTTGGTGCAGTTGGCGTCTTTCCCATGGTGGCCACCACATCGCAGGCACCGCTCTGGTCCTCGGCAAGTGACGGCGATATGCCCATAGCGTCCGCACCGCCGGCACTGAAGCGGGCGAGGTCGGGATGGCCTCACTTCGAACACCATGCGAAAAAGGCGGACCCGGGTGGGAGGCACGGGAGAGGCGAACCGCAAGACTAGTGATGTCCCTTGTCGCCTGGCTGCAATCACCGGCACATCAGACGTCACGGCGGCCAGGAGGGCTTCGTCGGTATAGTCGCCATCGACGCCTTGCACCACGCCACTGCTTTGTGAACGGTCAGCAGGGAGGCGGGCAGTCACGGGTATTCCTGCGAGCTCCGATGTTGCTAGTAGGCGATTCATCCATTCTGGTGTAGATGCGTCTGCTGCCACGATGTTCTTTTTCGTGTTTACTCGCACCTCCTTGACTCCGGGCAGCGCAGAGAGAGCTTGCGCAATGGCAAGACGAGAGGTGCGGTGAAAGGAAGCGCTGGCGTTTGCTGGTCGAAAAAGAATAGTGCCCGAGTCTAGCGACGATGAAGCAGAAGCCGGCATGGTGTGTTCAGTGGCGCGTACCCCTGCAGGAGCGGTCTGAGTCGCAGTGGGCGCATTAGAAGTCCCTGGAGCAACGTGGGCAAGCATAGCCGTCGATTCAGTGGCGGGACGAGGACCAGTGTGGGCAGCGGGTCCTTGAGATGTCGAGGCTCGCTGTCGGCGCTTCTTAGACTTGGAGAGGACGGTCTGAAACTCAGACTGGCTGGTTTCGTCAGTTGCGTGAGTGACGGCGTCTTCGTGGGCAACCGCATCATTTGACGTTGGGGTAAGACACGCAACTGTGGCACGTTCAGGCGCTACTGCGTGCATCTTCCGCGAGCCACCCTCACCGTCGCTGCCCGACTCGCTAGGACGCGAGCGCTTTCGCGTTGACGTAGTGTCCATGTCTGCAATATCAGGTTCCTCGTCTAACGGCAGTGGTACGTTCTGCGGATCGGTGACGTTCACGCACAGAATTGACCCGGCATCTTCGAGTTGGGCTGTATGATGCGCCGCTACAGTGGTCGAAGATGCTGTGATGCTAGTGGTAGGGCTGGAGGCCGCCGAGGACGTCAGGCCCCTTGCAGTTGTCTCGACGTCGGCAGCAAGCACCGATAGGCGAAGTGATGTCGGTTTCTCGCTGACGACTCTGCACAGTTTCTGTGCCTGTTCATGATGCAACCGCACCGCTTTGGCACTGGAGATGAGGTTCCACAGCACGCGGGTGCACGCGACGCTCGCTGAGCGTCTGTGTGACGATGTGGGAACCAGGGAACGCGACGGGCGTTCCAATGGCGTAGCCGAGAATGGAGGAGATTGCTCTGCCATGGTAGTCGGGATGACAGCTGCCCCAGCGACGCGCAGGAGCAGAGGACGCTGTCACAGGGCTCAGGTCACCGAAAGCGGTGGCAGGGATCCAAGGGCATAATCTGTAAAGATTACTCTCCTTGACAAGACTCGAACGGGTATGAGAGTCCAGGTACGCGAGGAGCACTGCGCGGAACGCGGTCGCGTCTCTCGCGGGCTGACGCGGTAGCGTCTCTCGCAGAATCGGGAGCACCGGGCAACACGTCTGCTCTCTGTGAACGCTCGAGAGAGAAACGCTAAAAATGAGCGCGCCGCCAAATTCTTGCGACAACGGGCGG